>PVLD010003753.1:0-100987 GCA_004027595.1 Dinomys branickii | reverse complement strand
TATTTAAAGAGTTTTGAGGACAGGGGATTTAGCTCACTGGTAGAGCACATGCCTGGCAAGTATGAGGTCCTGAGTTTGAATCCTAGTATCAAAACAAAGAGCTTTAAATTTGGCCAGAAAGGAAGCTCTGGTAAAGTTGGGGCCTGCAAAGATGGGGCAGGGGAGAGCTTGGTTGCTGAAAAATTTGGATCAAAAATATTTTGGAACATGACAATAGAAAAGACACCCCAAAGGCATAACAAGAACCAACAAGACTCCACCCTTTGCTGGCTCAAAATTGCTTTGCTTTGAGAAGCAAGCCCCAGGGCACCACAGTCCAGAATGATGGTTGCCTAGGGAATGAAAATTGACTTGCCAGGATTCTCTTCATCAAGCTCAGCCATCCAGGCACAAAGAGGCCTCTGCAACTACCAGACAAATGCAAAAAGGCTCAGGTACGGCTCCAGCTAGCATCAGGCCTTGGCTTCATCCACATAGTGCTGGTTTTAGGTGCATGCAGAATGCAAGAGTTCTGAGGGTGGAAAGGCTTCCACCAGATTTCAGAAGAAGATCTGGGATACCAGGGAGTGTGCCCCTGAGAAGGCAGTGTGTAAAGCTCTAAGTGTGAAGTTGAAAGAACAGTTCAGACCCTAGAAAGATGCAAAAGCCAGGAACATGGATCACCTGAGGAAAGTTGCAAGGAGTCAGCAAAGCTGACCCAAGAGAACAGCCACAAGGGCTACAACCACCAGCAGTGCTGTAGAGGCAGGGCTAACCAAGCCCTTTGGCATTCACATTTTGCTACAGCTTGTCCCACGTTCTGGGCAAGGAACTATAGGTTTAATGTTTACCCTGCTGGATTCCTGTCTTGCACTGGACCCATTTCTTTCCATCTTCTTTTCCTTTTTATCTTTTAAAATGAGGATATTAGTCCTATGTCATGTATGTTGGGAGCGTTTAACTTTCTTTTCATTTTTACAGGCGCTGACAGCTAAGAATTTGCCTTAAATCCAGAGAAAATGTTGGAATTAGATTTGTTAGCAGTTCAGAAACTATTAGGATTTTGGCAATTCTAAGAGATGGACTAGGACAACTCCTGACTCTTCCTGCCCTGTGGCCAGTAAGAGAGATACAGATGCACAGGACTTAAGCACCTGCGGCACTGCCCTTGTGTGAGAGGAGACTGAAGCAAACTGAGAAGCCTTGAGCTGCCTCCAAGACAGCGGCAGAAACAGTGAGCCAGTATGGGGAATTAACTAATGGTCAACTTGTTACACCCAGCTGAACTGAATCAGCGTGGTCTTGGTTGTGGAAGGCCTACCTGAAGATTGTTGCTGACAGCATAAAAGGAGAACTGGAGGGGAAGATGCTGTTGTTGATTCTCCTGGAGAATCAGCTTGTTGTGCTGATTTCCTTGATATGAACTCAGCTGTTCTCATTATCAGAGGAACTTGACTCTTCACTGTGGCTGAGGATGACTGTGGTCCTTTTCAAGGGAGCTTTGGTCTTTATCTTGAATGTCATTTCCTGGCTCCAGTGCAGATCTCTCAGCCTCCTGGCACAGATCCTTTATCCCACTGGTTCAGACTTTCTAGCTTCCATCTCTGATCTTTGGGCCTTCCCAGTATGGATCCTTGATACAGACTTGCATGAGACATTGTAGTGGGTTCTAGGCTTGGTTCCAGTTGGACTTGTGAAAGACATTGCCGTGGATACTAGGTCTTCAGCTGGACTCATGCAGGACACTGCTATGGAATCCAGGCCCTTACCTGGATTATTTGGGTCTCTAGTATATCGACAGATCTGCACCTTCTGCTTTTGCCTTTTGGGGTGAATATTATAAAATAATCCTATAAATTATGTGTTCTATATTAAATCTATTCCCTTGCAAAACCTGACTACAACAGTCAGTAAGGCTAGAGACCACAGAAGCATAAAGATGCATGGCAGGGGCAGAGGCAGCAAAGTCAGTGAATGGAACAGCACAATCCTTCTTGCCCTGCAACCAGTGAGATTGGTACTCCAGTGGTGGCAGAGGAGATAAAAATGAGACCAACTGTCTCCACAGCAATGGCAGTAGCAGAGAGATAGCACAGAGAATCACTACACCCATCACAAGTGTCATAAGAGGACAAAGATGAGCCAGTGGAAGTGGAACAGAGAAGGCTGATCTGAGTAACTGTACACTCTGGGAACACCATCAGATTGTCTCTGTCGGAGGATGCCACGGCAACTGGGAGAAAAACACAGAGACAAACAGAGTTTTTTGTTATTTAGATCATCTCCTTTATTCTTGTTCTGATCTATTCATCTTCTTTCTTTCTTCAACTATTTCTCTTTTTTTTTTTTTTTTTTTTTTTTGCGGTACTGGGGATTGAACTCAGGACCTTGTGCTTGCCAGGCAAGCACCTATTCCACTGAGCTATATCCCCAGCCCCTATTTCTCTTGATTTTATGGTATTTATGTGAGTTAACATTCTTTCTAGTCTTTCTGGTCCACTTTCACAATGTTTTGCTTTCTCCTTCATTCTGTCTCATCTGCCTGCTTCACTTGCCCAAAGCCTAAGTGATCATCCTTTGTCCTCCAGCCTAGCTTCTACTCTATTTCTCTCCTTTTTTTTTCTCCCTGTCCCTCTTAAATTTCCCCCGCTACAGGGTAAAATCACTCTACTAATGGGAAACTCTTTGTATTTAAGTTTCTAATAATGTTGGATTTTGTTATATAACTGTAGACCTTGCCTCTATGCTTAAAGGTATCAAATTAATAGTTACCACAGTTGGTCAGGTTTTTTACTGTGTTTGATGCTACTGTTATTGCTAACTGTACTACTTTAGCCAGGATATCATACCTTTTGTAATCAGTTGTTCTCCCTTGTATAAAAACATGGCAATTATGTGGGGTCATAACCATCACCATAGTCCAGTAACAAAGGACTGAGTGCTGAGCCAATTAGATAGCAACACCTCATCCTTAATAAATTGGTAAAGAAAGATCTTGGGACAGACACAAAGACCAAGAATCACCTACAACTAGAAGACATCTCAGAGGAACAGACATGCCCTAGGGAAGCCTTGATACTAGCGATAAAACTATCTATGATAAGAAATGTAGAAGCATCAACACAGAAAATAAAATGAAATAAAAATAGAAAATGAATAAATCAGAAGAAAAATGCAACCCCAGACCTCCAACCCATCCAGGACAAATCCAAGAGACAAAGATACAGAAGTAATCAGAAGCCACACGCCTGAATTCTCTGGAATGATAGCAGCAGAAGTTAAAAAATAAATGCATGAGGCTACAGAGGAAATCAGAGAAGAAATAACCTTGTAGGTTTATAAAAAGGTGATGACTATAATGATAGACTTGCTCAGCAAACCTAAATAGAATAGATTTTTTAAAAAGAGAATACAAAAATGACAGAAACCATGAATACTCATTGTAGGAAAATTTAGGAGAGAAATGAATCAATGAAACAGATTCAAACAGATATTCAGAAAATTAAAAATTCCACTGAAAGTTTACAAAATTGACTGAATGAAAGTGAAGACTGAATATCAGACTTAGGAGATGGGATTGTGGTTAGTGAAAAAAATCTTAAAAATAGCAAGGGACTATGAAACAACAATGTAATAGCTGCTAGATGATCAAAGAACAACATAAGATTTATTGAGTCAATGAAAAAGCAGGAGTCAGCATAAATGACATTAAAAACTCTGTTCACAGATAAAGGCAGAAAATTTATCAAGGGAAGGTTTCTCAAGGGGAAAAATATTAGATGTACAGAAAAATGAGGCATATAGAACTCCAAATAGCCAAGACCAAAATAAATTTATGCCAAGGCATATAATAATCAAGATTCTAGAAACTCAGCACAAAAACAGAATATTAAAAGTTGTAAGAGAAAAGAAACAAATCACCTATAAAGGAAAGACTGCAAGAATTACGACAGACTTCTCAACACAAATCTTTAAGTCAAGGAGAGCTTGGAGCAAAGTATTTCAAGTCCCAAAAGAAAACAACTTCCAACCCAGATTGATGTACCCTGCAAGACTATCTTTCAAAATAAATGGAGAAACTTCCATGACAAAGAACACCTGAAGAAATTCATGCCCACCAAACTAACCCTCCAAAATGTTCTGAAGGTCATTTTAGAAAGAGATATAGAAGACTATAGTCACAAAAATGCAAATAGATATAATCTACCAGGCAAGGCAAGCAATAAGGGGAAAGACAGGAAACCAACAACAAGAAAATAAAATGACAAGAATAAGTCAATATATATTAGTTAAAACCATCAATGTAAATGGTCTCAATTCATCAATCAAAAGAAACAGATTGGCAGAATGGATCAAGAAACAAGATCCAATAATATGCTGGATGCAAGAAACACATTTAACTCAAAGAGAAATTCATAGGCTGAAAGTCAAAGAATGGAATATAATACTTCATGTCATAAGACCCCAGAAAAAATATCAGGGTCAGTTATTCTATTTGCAGACAAAGTGAACTTCAAGCCAAGCCTGATTAAAAGAGACAGAGGTGACTACATACTTGTTAAAGGAAAATTCTAAGATGAAGAGATAATTATATATATATATATATATATATATATATATATGTGCATCTAACTATATAAAGCAAATATTAAAGGACATGAAAAGTCAAATAAGTACTAACACAATTGTAGTGGGAGACCTTAATACCACACTGTCACAAATAAATCAAACAGATAAAATATCATCACAGAAGTATCAGAATTGAACCAAAGCTGTAAACAACTATATTTAGTAGCTATCTACAGAGTGTTCCACCCAAAATCAGAATACATATTCTTCTCAGCTGCACATGGGATGGTCAGCAAAACTGACCACATACTAGACCATACAGCATGTTTAAATAAATGCAATGCAATTGAAATTATCCTGTGCATATGATCAGACCATAGTGCAATAAAATTGGAAGTGAATAACAAAATAAACCACAAAAACTCCATAAACACATGGAAATTAAATAACATCTGACTGAACAACGAATGGGTCACAGGTGAAATTAAGAAAGAAATTAAATAGCATCTACAATTAATGAATTGAAAAGTTGGTTCTTTGAAAGATTAAATAAAATTGATAAACTCTTAGCCAACATTATCAAAAAAAGGAAATAAAAACACAAATGCATCCAATTTGGAATGAAAAGAGCAAAATCTCAACAGATACTACAGAAACCCAGGAGATCATCAATATCTAGTTCAAAAACATTTACTCTAATAAAATGGAAAGCACAGAAGAAATACAAAGATTCCTAGATATGTATGAATCATAAAATTGAATCAAGAAGGTTTAAAACTTCTAAATAACCAAATATGAGCCCATGAAATCAACAATGTAATTAAAAACTTACGAACAAACAAAAGTCCAAGTCCTGATGGATTAACTGCTGAATTCTACAAGAAATTTAAACTAAATAAATTTTACGAGAGAACTTCAAGATGGCAACCAGGTAGGCAACAGAGAGAACCTTCTGGAGGAATGCCACTCAGACAAAGGACAGAAGGGAAAGAGGTGGGTATCCTGAACTCAGGAAGGATCTGAAATGGGAATTGAAGCCCTCGGAAAGACTGAGCCAAACCTCTGCTGGAGGAAAGGATCAGAGATCTGCCATGGCACAGTCGGAGGGAGAGGAGAAGGAGGAAGTCACCACGCCAAGCACACCCATGGCCTGCGCCCTCGTTCTGGCATTCGCAGCTTCAGCTTCAGAGGTCCATGCTCACGGAAGCTTCCCAACTCGGCCAGAGGAGAGCAGAGTTCCGGGAGCTGGTCCAGGGCTGGAGAGAGGAGGGCGCAGCCAGGAAAGGAGGCAATGGCAGTCGGTAGCAGTTGTTGGACCCAGTGTGAGAATGAGAGGTTGCGACAGCCACTGGGGCAGAGTCCCCACCCTGCAGCAACCTTCCTAGTCAGCGCCTGGAGAGAATCAATGCAACTAGTACACAGCGCACCATGCCCAGCTCTATGCCTGCCTCGAGATGGTGGCCCCCTGCCTCTCAGCTGGGTGAGCAGCTACCGGCAGAGAGCAGTGGGGAACCTCAGCAGTGAGCTGCAGCGGCTCCCAGGGATCCGGCCGAGGAGCAGACGGGGGCTCCAGCACTGCAATGGGAGGGAGATGCAGATGGAGGTGGATCACGTGGCTCCACGCCTTTCTCACTCCAACATCAGGCAGGAAGCACGAGCTGGGTTGCTGGGGCTCAGCTCCCACCCTGAACTCTCTCTGGGAGCACTGAGTCTCAGCAGCTTGAGCGAGCACTGCCTGTTCCTGGCAACAATGGGATGAATCCACGGTCTTCAGGACTCACCCCAAACTATTAATGTGTGCACCAAGAGAGTCTTCTTACAGCTTGCACATATGAACCTTGCATGACCCCGTGGCTGCTCCGCTGTGGGCCCCACGGCTGCTCCACTGTGGGCCCCACGGCTGCTTCACAGTGGGCCCCACGGCTGCTCTGCAGTGGGCCCCATGGCTGCCCCGCTGTGGGCCCTGCGGCTGCTCCACTGAGGGCCCTGCAGCTGCTCCACTGTGGGCCCCGCGGCTGCTCCACTGAGGGCCCCGTGGCTGCTCCGCTGTGGGCCTCGCGGCTGCTCCGTTGTGGGCCCTGTGGCTGCTCTGCTGAGGGCCCCGCTGAGGCCACCTCATGGACTGGACCCACCCCCACCCATAGCACGGCGACGGGGTGGAGCAGGGCGGTCCGCTGTGAGTATATGTGCTTTCCCACCTCCGACCATGGCAGTTTGTATACACCCATGTATTTTATAGTATAGTCTGAGCCAGCTATATGTCTTCACAGGCGAGAGTCCAGGGGTATAGATAAACCCAGGAGTACAGTTATTATCACAGGGAAGATGACTGATTGAGTGATAGGGCAACAGAGATGAGGGAGGAGAAAAACTGAATGATCAAATGGGCCATCATCTGTGTAACCGAGTAACAAAGGTGAAGGTAACATTATGTAGGACAGCATCCAGAGCTAATTCCCCTCTGTGTTCTCTATAATTCTGTATTTCCTCAATCGTTTTTGTATTAACAGAAGTGAAGATAAGTTTATATTATACAGCATCCAGTGCAAATTCCTTACTATCTTCTCTATAGTTTGGTATTTCCTTTAATGTTTTTGTGTTAACTAATATGAAGATAACATTATGTAATACAACATCCAGTGGTAATTCCCTACTATATTCTGTATAATTTTGTATTTTCTGTATTGTTTATGGCTTATTCTGGTTCATATGTCTCCATTCTTTTGCCTTTAAAATAAAATTTAAAAAAAAAAAAGAAATTTAGAGAAGATTTTAATGTCAACACTCCTCAAACTCTTCAATGAAATTGAAAGGGTAGCAATCCTCCCTAACTCATTCCTGGAGGGAAGTTTTACCCTGACACTAAAACCAAAGAAAGACCCAAGCAAATGGAGAAATACGGGCCAATTGCCCTAATGAACACAGATGCAAACATCCTCACTCAGATACTGGCAAACAGTATACAACTAACTAATCATCAAGATTATACACCATGGGCAAGTAGATTCACCTCAGGGATGCAGGCGTGGTTCAGCATACACAAATGAATAAATATAACATGCCATTTTAACAGAGCTGTAGTGGATTGATAACTGGTGGTCAATTTATAACCCCCAGCTGAACTGAGTAAGCGTGGTGCTGGGTATGGGCGGTGTGCCAGGGGACTGTTGCCAGCAGCATAAGAGGCAGAACTGGAGAAGGAAAAGTTATGGCTGTTGGGAATGGAGAAAGGCTGTTGGAGCTTGTGGAAAGTGTTGGTTGTTTTGGAGGAGCTCGTCATGCTGGTTTTCCTGACGAACCTGGCTGTTTTCCTCCTCTAGGGAGCTCAAGACCTCGTTGGCACTGAGAATGGCTTTGGTTCACTTTGGGAGAGCTCTGGTCCTCACTTTGAGCATCATTTCCTGCCTCCAGAGGGGAAGTTGGTGCACTGCTGATCTCCAGGAGAAGGTTGTTGTGTTGCATTGGCTTCCATAATGGGAATTCAGCCATCTTGATCATCAGAGGAGCTCGGGACCTCATTGTTGCTGAAGATGGCTGTGGTACCTTTTGAGGGAGCTCTGGTTCTTCTGAGCATCGCTTCCTGGCTCCAGTGCAGATCCCTCAGCCTGTTAGCACAGATCCTTCATCCTGCTGGCAGTGACTTTCTAGCTTCTAGCACTGACCTTGGGCCTTCCCAGCACAGATCCGTGAAACAGGCCTGCATGAGACATTGTTATGGGCTCTGGGCCTCCAGTTGGATTCATGGGAGGTATTGTTATTAGCTCTAGGTATTCAGCTGGACTCATGTAGGACATTGTCGAGGGATCTAAGCCATTGGCTGGACTCCTTGGTCTTGGTGTGTGGAAAGATTTCCTGCACTCTTTTGTATATTGTTCTTTGTGTGATTATTATAAACAATCATATAAAATGTGTCCTATATTATATATATTTCCCTTGCAAAATAAGCCCCAAACCAACACAAGAGCCAAAGGCAGAAATCATATGATCAAACTCCACCAAAAGACTTCTAGATTTAATAACCAAATTCAGTAGCATAGCAGGATACGATGTCAATACTCAAAAATCAATAATAGCTTTCCTATACATAAATAACAAGCTCACTGAGAGAAAAATTAGGGAAACAATCATTTCACAATGGCATTTTAAAAAATGAAATACTTAGGAATCAACCTAACAAAGAAAATAAAGATTTCTACAATGAAAACAGCAGTACTCTGAAAAAAGAGATCAAAAAGGCAATCAGAAAATGGAAAGATATTCCCTGCTCTTGGGTAGGAAGAACTGCATAGTGAAAATACCCATACTTCCAAAATTGTTATACTTATTTAATACAATTGCAATCAAAATACCATTCGCATACCTCACAGAACTAGAGGAAGCAATCTTAAAATTCATTTGGAAACAGAAGAAGACCTAGAATAGCAAAAACAGTTATAGGCAACAAAGGCAAGTCAGGGGGTATCACAATCCA
Organism: Dinomys branickii; assembly: GCA_004027595.1. NCBI lineage: Eukaryota > Metazoa > Chordata > Mammalia > Rodentia > Dinomyidae > Dinomys > Dinomys branickii. The sequence goes on along the minus strand of PVLD010003753.1, from coordinate 91,968 downwards.
TGGCTTGAAATTATACTATAGAGCTACTGTAACAAAAACAGCATGGTACTGACAAAAACAAAAAAGAGCTGAGGATCCCTGGAACAGGTTAGATGTAGAAACAAATTCAAACACATACAGCCAGCTTATCTTTGACAAAGGAGTCACACAGGAAGAAAGACAGCCTCTTTAATAAGTGCTGTTGAGAAAACTGACTTTCCACATCCTGAACACTAAAACTAGACCCCCATCAGTCACCATGAACTAAAGTAAAATCAGAATGGATCAAAGATCTAGATATGAAAACAGAAACACTAAATCTGCTGGAAGAGAGAATAGGTAGAACTCTTGAAGACATAGGGATAGGCAGAGACTTTATGAACAGAAACTAAATCACATGGGAAATACCACAAAGAATCAACAACTGTGACTCACCTTATTAAAAAAGCTTTTTCACAGAAAAAGAAGTCCTTAATAGAGTGAAGAGACAACCCACCGTGTAGGAAAAACTTTTTGCCATCCATTCCTCTGACAAAGGAATAATATCTAGAACATATAAAGAATTGAAATAAATCAAACCCCCCAAATTAAAAGACCCAATCCAAAAATGGACATCTTAAAAGTATAGACACTTCTCTGATAAAGAAGTAGAACTGGCCAATAAATATATGAAAAAATGATCAACATCACCGGTCATTCAAGAGATGCAAATCAAAACGATGCTAAGGGTACATCTCACTACAGAAAGAATGACTATTATTAAAAAATCAACCAATAACAAATGCAGGTGGAATCATGTGGAAAAGGGAACTCTTCTCCACTGTTGGTGAGAGTGTATGTAGACTGGTGCTACTACTGTGGGAATCAGTGTGGAAATCCCGCAAAAAACTAGGACCAGACGTCCCATTTGACCCAGCTATTCCCATTCTTGGCATCTTCCCAGAAGAATTAAAAGCATCATACTACAACAATATATGTGCACTCATTTCATAACAGCACAGTTTTTAATAGCTAAATCTTGGAAACAATCCAAATGCCCATCAACTGATGAATGGATACAAAAGATGTGGATTTTTTTATACAAGGATTACTACTCAGCCATAAAGAGGGATATACTTGAGAATTTATACCTAAATGGAAGCACCTTGACACCATACCCTTATGTAAAATAAATCAGACAAACACATTTAAATATTGCCTTGTCTCTGATGTGAGAAATTGAAAGAGTAAATAAGAACCAAAATGCATAGTATTGTGAAATAGGAAGAAGTTTTTCAAAAGAAAAGAGGAACTAGGGAGGAAGTAGGGGGAAAGGAAGGGATAAGAAGAAATGAGAAAAGAGGGATAAAATGGAAACAAAGCTTTCTAAATAAGGAGAGGAAGAGAGGTTGAAAGGAGGGAGGTGAACAGGAAAAAACAGAAATCAAGATGTATCATGCACAGGTACAAATTCCCTATGATGAATGTGATGATTATATATACCTAAATGTCACCAATAAACTTAATAAGAAAATTGACAAAAGAAAGAGAGATTGGCTAAATGCATTGTGCATAAAGGGATATGCTTGAGTCTTTTGGGGGCCAGAGGTAGGACATTATGGTTGATACCTACATGTCCCTCCAAACCCTCATTCCCTCATAGGTGGGGCTTTTGCAAGGGAATGGATTATGGGTGTGTGATACTCAGCACTGGGTTCATCCACTGATGAGTTTATGGTTGGGTGTGATGTCGGCAGTTGATGTGTAGTGTGAAGAGATGGGTCCTGTAGGTGTGGCTTGGCATGGTCTATACCCTTCCTCCTCCCATGATCCCTAGCTACTTCTTGTCTGCCAGGCCAAGAACTGTTTCTCCTCTGTAATCATCCTCCGCCATACCATCCTACCCCAAACGAGCTGACAATGTACTGAAGCCTCTACAAGCTATGAGCCAAATTAAATCTCTCTTCCTTTAGTTTAAGAGTGTTGACTCTTCTCCTAGACAGTATCTCAGATATAACTTAATTAGTATATCCATCACCTCACAAACTTAGAGCAATTTTTAATTTCCTCTGTTTAGAAACATTTACAACAGCACAAGTCAAAACTACTCTTGTTAGTCTGGGGATATAGCTCAGTGGCATAGCGCCTGCCTGGCAAATGCAAGATCCTGAGTTCAACTCCCAGTATAAAAAAAAAAAAACCCTACTCTTGTACTAGATTGGGGGGGTCGGTACTGTGGGGCTTCTTTCCATATCTTTGATGTCCTGAACAAAGAACTGGACAAGACACACAGAAAAGGCAGCACATTTATTGAAGGCAGGTAAGAAGTATGTTCTCAGGACAGGAGCTGCCCCATGCCAAGCCTTACAGTAGCCTTCCAAGTAAGGGGAATGAGGTCTTTTGTATCCAAAACTCCCACATTGGCTTCCCCCTCATGCATATAAGGCTTTGGGACATTTGTTCTGCCTAAAACTCACTTGGTTTCACCAGACTTATATTGTCCTATCAAAAGACTGGCCTTGCACTCTGCCAGATGTAAATGAAGAATTAGAACATGAATGAAGAACATCTGATTGGTACTGTGAACAGCGCCACACTGAAAGGAAGGATTAAAAATAGCACTTTTCTGATTTCCCTTCTGGACACTAGGTTGAAGTTAGGGATTGGAAACAGCCCTCTTCTGATTGGCCACAGTGCTTGGCCATAACCTGATGTCATTTGGACACTTTGTTCTGCACATGACCTCTTTTTAAGAAACAACTCACTCAACTAGTTAGCCATGGAATTTTATGATCTTTGATATATTCTGCTCAGTTAATTGTCCAGCCAAATGTCTTAGCTCACTCTTAGGCAAAAAAAAAAAAAAAAAAAAAAAAAAAAACAAGAAACCTTTGCTTGATATCTTATTCCCAGAGAAAGATCAAAACAGCTAAGAGAACACTATTCTAGATGATTTCTTGCTCTCTCTGTACATTACTGCATTTTTGAAAATAAAAAATTGTCAACAGTATATATGCTGTTTTGTAACCTGCTGTTTTCACTTAATGGAGTGTGGTACACACTGCTTTCCCTCAATAAATTTATGTCATTGCTGTGATATATTAATGATGTAATTGGTAACTTTTTCCATTCTCCCCATTACCGCATGTGACCTCCCCCATCCCCTTGTTTTCTTCTTCCTATCTAATAATCCTCTCCCTGCTACATTCCGGTCATTTCTTTGAGAGTCTACATATCAGGGAAAATGTGTTATTTTGCTTAACATGATAATCTCTAGTTCCATCTATTGTCCTGCCAATGACATAATTTATCTTTAATTTGTTTTAAAAAATAAAACAAGGAAAGGATATTAACAAACAGACATCCATTTACAAAATAGCATAAGAACAATACAAGCAATACCGAATTACAAACAAAGTGGTAGGAAATCAACAATGGTTGTTGTAACACATATAGATATCTTCAAAGTGGTTTCTCAGGAAAACAAATAGAGATATACAAAATTGATCAAATAATTAATCATTAACTGATCCTTTCAGTAGAGCGATAGAACTCAGTAGTGCAACTATGTTAGCGATCCTGTGTATACATATGTACATAGTTTCCCCTTCTTTCTTTTCTCTTTTTCTCTCATCCCAGTTGCATTTACTTTTGAGCAGTTTCCATTTGTTTCACAATGTCTATCATACCTCTTAATTTTTATTCACACTTTCAGGTTCTTACGCTAGTGAGATAATATGTTGCTTACACATGGAGGTCTGATTTATTTCACTTACAGGTATAGTCTCTAATTGTGACCATTTACCTGTAAAGGATTTGAATTTACCTTTCTTTATAGTTGAATAATATTCCATTATACAAAAATACCACAATTTTTTATCCATTCCTTAGTGGATGGACATTTGGGCTGCTTTCACGATTTAGCTATGACAGATTGCACTGCTATAAACATGGGTGCAAATATATTGCTGTGATATGATGTTTTCAGATCTTCTGGGAAAATACCAAGAAGGAGAATAGCTGGATTAAAGGGAACCTCTAGACCTAGTTTGTTGAAGAATCTCCAACCTGATTTCCAGTGGTTTCACCAGTCTGCATTCCCACCAGCAGTGGAGAAGAATTCCTATTTCTTTTCAGTAGGATGAGATCCAAGTTATTGATTCTTTGAAGTATTTCCTGTATGGTATGGTTTTTGTTCATGAACTCTCTGCCTACTCTTATGTCTTGGAGGTTTTTACCTATTTTCTCTTCCAATATATTTAGTGTTTCAGTTTTAATACTGAGATCTGTGATGCACTTTGACGAGTTTGGTGCATGGTGATAGGCTCACATCTATTTTCAGTCTTTAGCTATTGGCAAGCCAATTTTTCCAGCATCATTATTAAAGAGGTTATCTTTCTTCCAGTGAGATTGTTTAGCCTGTTTGTCAAAGATTAAGTGGCTTAGTGTGTCTGTGGTTGTGGCTGTTTCTTCCAGTCTGTTTTACTGATCTTCTGGTCAGATTTTTAGCCAGTACCAGGTTGATTTTTTTATAGTAGCTTTGTAGTATAATGTCAGGTCAGGAATTGTGTTCCACCTGACTTATCTTTGTTGCCTAGGATTGCTTTTGCTATTCTGGGTCTCTTCTGGTCCCAGATGAATTTAAAGAATGTTTTCTCTAGATCCGTGAAGTATGCTAATGGTAGTTTAATGGGAATTGCATTTAATTTGTACAACAATTTTGGTAGTATGACCATTTTCACAATGTTGGTTCTTCCTATCCATGAGGAAGCAATATTTTTCCATTTACTAAAGTCCTCTTCATTCTCTTTTTTCAGAGTACTGTAGTTTTCATTGAATATGTCTTTTACTTCTTTGGTTAGATTGATTCCTAAATATTTCAATTTCTTAGATGCTATTATGGAAGGTATGGTTTCCTTAATTTCTCTCTCAGTCTGTTTGCTGTTTGTGTATAAGAATGCTATTAATTTTTGAGTGTTGACTTCGTATCCAGCTATACGGCTGTAAGCATTGATTAATTCAAAGAGGTTTCTTGTGGAGTTCTTGGGGTATTCCATGTAGATTATCCTGCCATCTTCAAACAGTGATAATTTTGCTTCTTCTTTATTATCCTTATTCCTTTTATTTCTCTGGCTAATTCTTCCAGAACTATGTTGAATAGGAGTGATGATAGTGGACTTCCTTGTCTTGTTCCTGATTTTAAAGTGAAAGCTTTCAGTTTTTGTCCATTTAGTATGTTGTTGGCTGTTGGTTTGTCATAGATGGCTTTGATCACATTGAGGTAAAGACCATCTATTCCTATTTTCTATAGAGTTTTTATCATGTTGGACTTTGTCAAAAGCTTTTTCTGCATCTATTGAGATGATCATGTGGTTTTTGTCTTTGGCTCTATTAATATGGTGTATAACATTTCTTGACTGGTGAATATTGAACCATCCCTACATTCCTGGAATGAATCCAATTTGATCATGTTGCATGATTTTCTTGATGATTTGCTTCGTTCTGTTTGCTAGTATTGAGTATCTCTGCATCTATGTTCACTAGGGAGATTGGGCTGTAGCTTGTTTCTTGGTTGGTTCTTTCTCTGGTTTTGGTATGAGTATACTTGCCTCTAGAAAGGAGTTGACCACATCCTCTCTATGTGGGAGAATTGCTTCCTTTTCAGTTTTGCTGAAGAGTTTGAGGAGTGCTGGTATTAAATCTTCTCTGAATTTCTTGTAAAATTCTGCTGTGAATCCATCAGGGCCTGGACTTTTCTTTGCCAGTTAGTTTTTAATCACATTTTCAATCCCATTAATTGATACTGGGTTGTTCAGGATTTTTATCTTCTTGATTCGACCTTGGTAATTCATACATGTCTAGGAATCTGTCCATTTCTTCTGAGTTTTCTGTTCTATCAGAGTAAAAATTTTCAAAGTAGGTTTTAATGATCTTTTGAATTTCTGTAGGATCTGTGGAGAATTCATTCTTTTCATTCCTTATTGCATGAATTTGAGTTTTTTTCTTTTCATTTTTTTGATAAGGTTGGCTAGGGGTTTATCAAATTTTTTTTTATTTTTTCAAAGAACCAATTCTTTGATTCATTGGTATTTTGTAGTGTTTTCTTCATCTCAATTGCATTAATTTCTGCCCTGATCTTTGTAATCTCCTCTTTTCTTTGGGCTTTGGGCTTGACTTCTTCTTTTTCTAAAAGTTTGAGATGCAACATTAGGCTATTTATTTGTTCTGTTTCTGTTTTCCTTATGTGTGAGTTCAGCGCTATAAATTTCCCTCTGAGGACTACTTTCATTGCATCCCACAGGTTCTGGTAAATTGTATCTACATTTTCATTTGTTTGTAGGTATTTTTAAATTTCTTCTTTAATTTCTTCTGTGACCCATTGGCTGTTCAGGAGGTTGTTATTTAATTTTGAGTGTGTATTGAGTTTTTGGAGTTTGTTTTTCATTAATTTTCAATTTCAATGCACTGTGGTCAGATAATATGCATGGGATAATTTCATTTCTTTTCCATTTAGGTAGGTATGCTCTATGGGCTAGAATGTATAGTCTATTTTAGAGAAAGTCCCATGTGCATCTGAGAAAAATGTGTATTCTGATGTTGTGGGGTGGAACACTCTGTGTATACCTACTAAGTCCATTTGTTCACAGATTTGGTTCAGATCTGTTATTTCTTTGTTGATTTCTTGTCTAGTTGACCTATCTCTTTGTGTCAAAGGGATCTTTAGGTCCTCTATTCCAATAGTGTTATTAATTTATTTGGTTTTTCATGTCTGTAAAGATTTGTCTTATATAATTTAGGGCTCCAATATTTGGTGCATACATGTTTATGATTGTTATCTCTTCCTCCTGCAGTTTTCCCCAACAAGTATGTAGTGACCTTATTTATCTCTTTCAATTGTTCTCAGTTTCAAGTTTACATTGTCTGCAAACATAATAGCTACCCCTGATATTTTCTTGGTTCCTGTTGCATGGAGAATTGTCCATCCTTTGACTTTCAGTCTATGGATTTCCTTTTGAGTAAAATGTGTTTCCTGTATACAGCATAGTGTGGGATTTTGTCTCTTAATCTACTCTGCCAGTTTCTTTTGACTGGTGAATTGAGGCCATTTACATTAATGATTATAACTGATATGTGTTGGCTTACCTTTGTCATGTTATTTACTTGCTGTTGGTGTCCTACTTTTTCTACCTATTGCTTGCTTTGCTTGAGGGTTCCTTTCTATTCTTGAAATTGTGGTCTTTTTTTTCTCTATGTAGAATATCTTTTAGTACTCTTTGTGAGAATGGTTTGGCACTCAAGAAGTTCTTTAGCTGCATTGCCATGGAAATATTTTATTTCTCCATTAAATATGAAGAATAATGTGGCAGGATACATCAATCTTGGTTGGAAGCTGTTTTGTCTTAGGACCTGTAATACTTCATTCCAAGCTCTTCTTGATCAGGTGGTTTGTGTTAAGAAGTCTGCCATGATTCTGATGGGCTTTGCTTTATAGTGGTTTCTTTTCTCTAGCAGCTTTTAATATTCTGTTCTTTTGCTTCTTTTGTGGAGAACTGGGATCTTGATTATATGTCTGGGCATAGTTTTATTATGGTGATGACTAGTTGGAGATCTATATGCCTCATTTAACTGTATCTCAGTGTATCTCACATTCTGTTTCCATGCTTGGGAAATTTTCTGCTATTATTTCAGCAAATATTCTTTTTCTGTCATTTGTGTCACCTCTTGCTATTTCATTGACTCCTATTAGTCTTACATTATTTCTCTTTTCCTCATCTTGCAGCTGTTGAATTGATTTTTCATAGTTCCTTGTTGATTTTAAGAGATTCTTTCTTTCACAATCAATACCTGCCATACTGTCTTCAAGATCTGAAATTCTAGCTTCAGCTTCATTCAAGCGGTTTTTCCAGCTTTCATTGGAAGTTTTGATTTCCCAGCAATTTTTTTGAATTTATTTCATATATTCTAGTTCAATCCTATATTGTTCATTTAACATTTCCATGAGTTGCCTATGCTCATCTTTTTTGTGTGTGTTTCTTCTTTAGATGTGCTGAGCAATTCTTTCATTATTGTTGTCATTTCATTTTTTACCTGAGAGATTATTTTTTATCTGATGTCTTCTATGGTGTGATGGAACTGTTTCTTTACTTCCATTGCAATCATTTCAGCAATTTCAGGTGTGTGTTTACCAAGTTGTCCTATGTTGATGTCTCCTGAACTTGTTCTGAGTGAGGTGGAGTTCTGAGACTGTGTTTTAGTCCTTTTTCTTGTCATGTTTAATGTCAGAGGCAGAACACTCAGTCTTCCTCTTCTCTGACAGCTTAGCAAATGTCACTAGTGTCCCTAGTTTTCCTGGTGGTCAGACTGTCCCCTCAGTGTCTACTGAGATTTGCTGTTTAGTCTGGGGTCTTCCAGATAAAGCTGACATGTACTTAGTTCTCCCAGGTCTCAGACATGAACTGTGATGTCAGCTGATCCAATGTCCTCTTGCAGCTCAGGGCACAAGTATGACCCAGAAGCAGGCTGCACTGCTGGCACAAACATAGACCAGTGGTCCTGTGTCCCCAGGCAGTTCAGGGCACAGGCAGAGCCCACACATGAACTGTAGGGCCAACAGTTCATGTACTTCCTGATTCCAGGTGTCTCCAGGCAGCTCAGGGCAAGCACATGAGCCAGATGTGGGCTGCACTGGCAGTGATCAAGGACTGCCTGTTTCTGTGACCTCCAGGAAGTTAGGGCATGCGTACAGCCCAGACATCAACCATGGTGCCAGCAGCTCATGGACATCCTGCTCTAGTACCTCAGGTGGTGCAGGGCACACACAGGGAGGGCTCAAATGCGAATCCTAGTGTTAGCAGTTCGTAGACCTTCCTGGTCAGAATGTCCTATCTACACCAAGTACACGGAGACACAGACTATAATGGTGGCAAGTTCATGGGTTGCCTGCTCTGCCTCCAGGAAATAGATGGGAAATACCTGGTTCTCTCAGTATTCAGCTGCAACCGTGATATTAGCACATCATGGACCACCTGATTCTGTGACTCCAGGCAGCTCAGGGGTACACAGGAGCCAGACATGGCCTGCAGTGGTGGGGATCACAGACCTCCTGTTTCTGTGACCTCCAGGAGGAGTTCAGGGCACATGTAAAGCCCAGACACAAACTGCGGTGCCAGCAGCTCATGGACCACCTGCTGTATTATCTCAGGTGGCACAGGGCATGCACAGGGAGGGCCCAAACATGAAACCCAGTGTTAACAGTTCATGGACCTTCTCAGTCAGAATCTCCTGTCTGCATCAGGCGCATGGAGGGTGGAGGCGCAGACTGTAATGGCAGCAGGGTCATGGATTGCTTCCAAATGAGATAATTTAATTATTCTACAGTAAATGATACCTCATTATGTGTATATACTATTATCTCTTTATCCATTATCAATTGATAGGCACCTAGGCTGGTTCCATCAGTGTGCTGTAGTAAACATGGGGATGCAGGGATCCCTACAGTATGCTGACTGTAAGTCCTTCAAGTACAGACAAAGAAGAGGTATAGCTGGATCATGTGGTAGTTCTGTTTTTTAAGCACTCCCACTGATCTCCACAGTGCTTTACTAATTTACATTTCCACCAGCAGTAAAGAAGCCTTCCTTTTCTCCCCACATCCTTGCCAAAATATATTGTTTTGTATTCTTGATTCCACCTATTCTTACTGGGGTGAGATGGGAGCTCAGTGTAGTTGATCTGCATTTCCCTAATGGCTAAAGATATTAAACATTTTTTATACACTTACTGGTTGTGGCTTTATATGTCTTATCTGCAACAGAAGGGAGTTGATTCAGTTATTTTGTAAAGTACCTTCCATCTCTAAAGTTCTGTGATTATAAACTGCTCCTCAGAGGTACTAATTCTACAAATTTTATCCTCTTATAAAATCAGTGTAAATCTAGCCATAAGAATTGATGTAAGATTTTTCCATCTATGTGCCCTCCTTTAATTTTTTTTTCCTTTTCTATACTAGTTTATTCTTCAAAGGGCACTTCCCCTTTGTAAATTACAATTACCACTGCTATTTTTTAGAAGCCAAATAAAATAAATATTTTACTTTCACAAGGGAAATGTATTTCTTCCCTAGACCCATGCCAACTTTCATTCCATACCATGCCCAGTCATTTAATCAGCCATGATCTTTATGAGCAGTTGGAAAAGACATTAGGGAATTAATGACTCATCACCCCTCCACAGCTCTTCTAGGTCAAGAGGGCACAGGTCATGCCCCCTCCTCTACACAAGGGGATGCTGAATGGAACTCTGAATGAGTTACATATGCTCTTTTGTAACCTGCTGTTCTTTGCTCAAACATAAGGAAATGAATTATAGGGATTGACCAAGACTTGCTACTTCTGTCTCCACATGAAGCAGTAATGATAAAACCAGTGGCTGCTTGATAAACACCCAGGAGCCAAGAGTGAGACACAGAAAGACTTGACACCTGAAAGGAAAAAATTTCAACTTGATAGAAGATACATTTCCGAAAAATCATGAAAACTAGCTGCTAGTATGCTCTCTGCTCAGATCTCAGTATCCTCATGTAAAATTTCAGGTTTAAAGCATGGGATATTTCAAATTAAATGTCTTGTTTAGTCACTGAATACAGACCTCAATACAGACTCCCGGGGCCCTATATGTGAAATAGATGCTCCAGTATTACTGGATTGTAAACAGAGCTACCAAAGTATGACCCCTGCTCAAAGAAACATTTATGCAAAGGTAAAACAAAACATCCTGCAGGTAGGAGCATTAATCCTGCTTCCCTAACCTAAAAATGGAATGGATGATTGCACAACCAGAAGGAGGAAATAAGCAAAGAGAAGATGAATTACATTTAGTTTGACCAATGGGTTGTTAGTTATAAGAAGTAATTAGTTATAATAACTAATTATTATTTATAAGAAAAAGGCAAAGGCAATGATAAAGTACAGAAGATTTGCTCTATTATTCAGCAGTGTAAAGAAGTAGGTATAAATGATAGCAGCAAACACTGAAAGGGGTGTGGCCACGGATTTCCTATTTTCTAGACACTCTAGTGTTGCAGAGATTGTCTTTTTGGAAGCATTCAACTGTTGCAGCCAAATAATGTTAGCATAACTGAATTAAACCATTTTAATACAGGGCAGGTAATGCTTGCTTTTAAGACGTTTACTACTATCAAGTGAGAAAAACAGCTAATGACAACTTACTATAATAAGTGCTATTGAGGTCATATAAGTAAAAAGAGGAATGGGAAAAAAATTCTTGCCAAGACCTGTCCCACAGGTAAGAGCAAAATTGTGCTTTGAAAAAGAATAAAAGCTTGACAGACAAACTGAGAGGAAAAATTTTCTAAGAAAGATGGAACAGAGAGAACAGAGCCCTTCCTTAAAATGGAGATAAAACATTTCCAGATGGGGTAATGCTTAAATTTCACGCTCTTAATTCTTCACTCCCGCTGAACTTCTTGCCGTCCTCCTTCTCATCATGGTCTCGAATCCTCGGGGTCAGGAGTACTCTTTTTTACCAAGAGAACTCTGACTCCCCTTTTAGATCAGAAAATTTAAACATTAAAAATCAGTACTTTACTTGAGCTTCGCAAACTGCCCACACTCTCTCACAAGAACCCGTGGCTGTCAACGTGTGAAAACACCCATGCACAATATCTAAACAAAGAATCATGCTGTTTGGCTAGGCAACTTTATTTACAAAAGCAGGAGGAGGGTAGGATTTGGCCTGCAGTGTGTATTCTCTAAGCCCTGTGGTAGCACATCACTCTTTCCTGGAAGACGATGTTTTAGTCCTGTGGAATACATGTATGTGTCCTATGTGAAATTAACTGACTCACACACAGTTGGGTGTTTCATTGAAACTCACATTTAACTGGGTATCTTGTGTTTTATTGGATAACCCTAATGTATACCAATCAGAATTTCCTGTCCTCATAACAGCAGTACTTAAAACCATAAATGCCTAATTTCTGTTCAAATTTATTAAGGTTTTTAGAGAGCGAGAGTGTAATTTTCATTTCCTTTAGAGGTGTCTAAAGAATTAAGGAAGTTTATTGCAGTAAGAAGGTTTGTGTTGTCATATATAAAAGACAATGATCTCAAGTTCTCTCCATTCCCTGGGTCTGTCCACTGTATTCACCTGAAAGCCACACATTTGGTCAGATCCCCATGCTTATCCTGGAGGACTGAGAAGCAGGGTGCCTGGCGGCTGGATTTGCTGATGACATCTTATCTCCATAGGTTAGATGTACACTTACGAGCCATATTATGACTGCAGTTGTTTTCAAATCTCCCACAACCAGGTTTTTCCAGAGCAAACTTGTTTCCTCTGATCAGAGGTGTGGTTTCCCACACCTCTGATTCCCTAATTTTGCAGATCTTTTTCTCGTTGTGGTGGACAGGGAGAGGGTTGGGCATTGGGAAAGAGTGGAGAGGAATCTGAGAACCTGTGGGCTAACCGCCAACACACTCTCATGGCACCTTCCTCTTGGCACTGGACCAAAGGCCAGTCCTCCTCTTCTCCTCTTCCAGCGATAGTTCGCACTGCACCTCACTCACTGTTCATACTAGCATGCATGGTTTATATGTGAAGGGAACACTGCGTGTTTTCACCAGTTACCGCTGTAGCACCATTCCCAACCCAGACAGCATCTCACGAAGGCCCTGTGGCATTTTCCTCTCCTGTGACATAGGTCATGACAGTCAGGGGCAGCACTGCTCCTGAGTGGGGAAGTATGGGGAGATGTTAGAGCTAACCCTGCTCTGAATCAAGGCTACCTTCAATCACAGGACATGACTAATCTTGAAACCCACAGACCACAGATACGAAACAACCACATTTCCAACTCAGGTTAGAAGGCACAAATTATACTGCCTTTCTCCTGATGTCTCTTGTCCCAGATTTCTCAAATCTCACCTCTCCAGCAGCTTCCCTTCACATTTAGAATGCTCCTTCTGAAACATAAAAGTTAGTGTGCTGCTCCTGTGCTCAGAAACCAAGATGAAATGTGGACTTGTTAACGTCTTTTACTTGTACTTCAGCCCTATCTAATGTTCCAGTTTTGTCTTTCAGTGCCATCCACAATCATCTTTGCACCTTGCTGTATTTTCAAGTGAGCATGTTTTCTTTGTCATTCATTCTTCTATTGATTCATTCAACAAACATCAACTAAATGTCTGAATTAAGCCAGGTGCAGTAAAATCCACTGAGGATAAAATTGCAGTCTGTGATGAAAGCTATGACCAGGGAGGCATAGGGAGGACTGAGAAGGGACAATTAATTCTGAGAGGGAAATGTTAGTGGGTGTTGCTTATCCAAAATGCAAATTTACCTGGTTGTGCTCTAGTCTTATTTGTAAATCAGCAACAATGTGTATGACTCTACTGCGGAACCATTCCAAAAAGATGTCTGAAAGAGATGATTTCTATTTTTATTGCAGGTATTCTTTACTGTGTTTTGCCTATTACTATTAAATTGCTTTAAAGACATGGAGCTATTCTGCAGATTATCCACCCCGATACACACTTAAATATTCAACACCTCACCAGGAGCGAAGTCCACATTGCTCTTTTGGCCTGAGAAATACCACAGCCACCAATAATGGTAAATATGGACTCCTGACACTATTACTATGGATGGTAACGACATGTGTATTGCTGCCAACACTCAAACAAAAAATATCCCTAGAGGAATGAATTCTAGTGTCTTTATTCCTGGGGTTTTTTTGTTTGTTTGTTTTTTCTGGTGTTGGAAATTAAAATGTGGATTTCATACATGCTAAGTAAGCGTTCTACCACTGGAGCTACATCCTATCCCTGAAGCTTTTGTTTCCAAGAGACAGATATTTAGGTAATATTGGTAGTGAGGGGAAAGGATCAGAACATGCTCAGTGGATCTTGAACATTGTTTGGCCAGATGAGTGAATGTATTTCCTCCTCAGATAAGTGCTCACCACTTAAATTGCAGCATTAAAATCTCTGTCTCAGGCCATCAGGAAACTAGATGCTATCACATCATGTGTTTGCTTTATTGTTCTGGGGAAAATCAGCCCTTCAATTTAAAGCTTAAGGGTCTTGGGTGGAGTGGTGTTCTAGGAAGATGTATCATACGGGGCTGCACTAAACCCACTCGGTGTGAAGGCGGTGGGCCAAGCACACCCTCAACCCAGCAGGGATTCAGGCAACACCTTTGATTCCTCAGGAGATGCCTCTCCATGTGAATCTCAGTCTATGATTTAACTAGTAACATTTCTGGTGCAGCAAGATCATTTCTCATGAAATAATAAAATCAGATTGGAGAAGGCTTTTGAGATGTTCTTTAATTGAAATGCCAAGACTTTCATGCCCTCTACATTTTTAATGTTTTCTTAATTAATTTTAAAAATCTTTCCAAGTTGGTTATGCACTGTACATGAGAAATGTTTTAAAGATACACCCTGTTAACTATAAATACATATGGGGGGAGGTATCATGGAGCACTTCTACTTTTTGTTTTATCATTTGAATTTCTTTCAGGGAGCATTTGTTTTCAGAAGATACACTTTTTTGCAATCAGAAAAAGTAATTTTCACAGCTTAAAATTTTCCTCATTTATTGTTCTATGTAAAGCCAGCTCTGAACATTTCTCAGGGAGTGCGCGTTTCCCGTGTATTATCGATGTCTAGGCCACAATGCCAGGCAACGATCAATGCTCAACAAACATTAGGTGAATAAAACAATTAAAAAGATCCTTACCATTGGGATCATTGTAACAAGTCTGGCCCAGCACAGCCTTATTGTGGGGGCACAGCTGAGTTCCAGTGGAAATGAACGGCAAACAAGGAGAAACAAATGGGAAGGCCGAGATGTGCATTTGGCTGCTCATTGGGCTCATTGTCCCACACATCTACCTTGCACTAAGTAACACTGGAAGGATGTACCTATGAAGGCCTCTATCTGTTGTTTTCTTTAAGTCAGCGTTTGACCCATACCTGTGTCTTCCTCCTATTGGGCGCCTGTCTTGCCCCGGTGACACTGCCTGCCACCCTTATCATCTCCTCCCACTGTTTGGTGCCCTAGCAACACCGGTTGTAAAAGCATTGATACCTTTGGTTCGGGCACCACCTGTGAAACACAGCCCAATCCAGAAGCAGAACAAAGTGCAGTTTTACACCGTCTCTGCACCCTGCCTGTGCCCTGCCTCTCTGAGAGGTGCTTCCTAGGCACATTCTTCACCAGACACAGGAGCTACCTTCGAAAGACTCACTTCCTGGGTCTGGCTGAGAGGGTTTGCTGGGGACCAGCAAGTGTATATACTATTTTTATTCAAAGCATGGGCCCAAAATAAAGGTAGACCTGGTTAGGAAATGTTAAATGAAAATAAGATATGTTGACTTTGCTCCCTAGTAAGGCCAAGAAAACAAGTTTTTCAGCCTTGCAGTGGTCTAGGAGCGTAGCCCTGAGTGGTTCAATCAGTAGCCTGTATTTAATATTTTTATGAAAAAAAAATTAGTCACAAGACACTGAGAAGCATCCTCACATCAATGTGAGCACAACTCCTGCTTGCCAGGGCCTGGGGCTCAGTCCTGCTGGACCGAGGAGAACCCAAAGCAGAGGGTGGTGCGGCGCTAACGCCAAACACCAGCAGGCTCTGAAACATCCTTTGGTTCCCACATCACTAAGGCAATCTGAGCCGAATCCAGAACAATTGAACCCTGGTGAGTAACTCCAGCCCTTGGCAGGGTGAGTATGAGCAACGAGAAACGGCCCTGGGTGCCTCCAGAAGGAGGTATAAGTAATTCCTTACCAACAGAATCTTAGAATATCCATTCCTCATTGCTCGCTTTCACTGACAAGCTCCCATTTCCCCATCCTCGGGTAAAATATATATTTAGGATCAGTTCAGTGTTCATATTTTTCAAGCAGTAACTTAGTATTTTTTAAAAATCTGAGCCAACAGAGCCTAAAGCTAAGAAGAGTAAGAGGAGTTGAGAGCTTGGAGGGAGGAAGAACACTGAATTAGAGCCCGCGTTCTGTGCATCGGGCAGTGAATGACAGCAAACGCCCGACTGTGCTGTGTATCCAAACCTAGGAGCGTGCCTTTGGGGAAACCACCAGCCAAATCCAGGACAATCAAAGAACAAAATAAGTGTGTCTGCTTCTCCTTGTCTTTCTCCTTCTTCTCCTCTCCACCCTCCTCTTCTCCCCACCCCTCCGCCACCTAAGAAGCTGCAGTTCTTGCTGAAGAAGAATAGGACATACTTATCATACCAATTGTACATGTTAAGGATCCAGTGCATTTACAGGAACACGCCGGACAGTCTCAAAGCAGGGGTTTTATTTCCAGAAACGTCTCCCGCCTCAACCCTCGGGCCTCCGCTTTCTTTCCCTCTTCCATTTTGCTGGTGTAAACCTCTTCATCTTCACCCACACGCTTCCTGTTTTCTAGATCCTTCCCTGTGACAAGAGAGATACATTCTATGTTCTTTGAAAAAAACATGCATAAAATACTCTCTTTGTCTCTGGTTCTAAAATTTTAAGCCAAGTTTACTGTTAAGGCTCAGTTACTGCTGATATTCTGAGCTGAAGGCTAGTGCTGCAGGCAGGTCTGTGCGTGTGCTTCGAGGGGAGCAGAGAAGGCATCGGACAGAAGAGTCGCAGTCAGTCTTTCACTCTGAGGCTCCCCCCATACAGAGGGTGGGGCCTGCACAAAGCAGCATGCACAGAAAAGCACGTCCAGGAATGGATGAGTCCCTCGTCACATGTCCAGAATAAGAAATGATTTCCCTTTGCGCTTCACATTAGCTTCATTCCTTCTCCGGTCAAGGAAATCCAAAGCTTCCCAGGTAGTGGAGATCCAAGTGTCAGGATTCCCTTTTTGTCCAGTGTCTTCTCCTACCTCCTGCCCACTCTCAAGCCCAGTAATTATGATGTCAGAATCCAAGAAACAGAGACCTACGCCTGAGTTCTAAGAAAAAGGGACAAAAGCGACACTGGATATTTGATCCTCCTGACGATGCGAGTTTCTTGCCTTACTCCGGCTGCCACAGCCAAACCCCACACACTGGCTGGCCTGAACACAGACACATACTTTCTTTTGCGTCTGGAGACTGGAAGTCCCAGATCAAGATACTAGAAATATTAGTTCCTGGAGAGGTCTCTTTTCCTGCCTTAGAGACAATCTGCTTTCTCACTGTATCCTCTCTCGGCCTTTCCTCTGTGCCCTCATATAGGAAGAGAGGAGGAGAGAGAGGACCGTTAGGGTCCAGCCCTCCTGACCTCATTTGACTCAAATTCCCTAAAAATTTTGGCTCCGAACATAGTCACATTAGGATGAGAGATTCTATGTGAAGATTGCAAGTTTGATCTAAGCCCAGGCAACCCAGTAACTTAGGGAAAGCTTCGATCAAAATACAAAAATGTTGAGGATGTGCAAAGGGCCTGGGTTCAAAGGATACATGGGTAGTAGCAAGTACATGGAATAATGCTCACATTCATATCCAGGGAATGCCAATTAAAACCATTATGAGATACCACTACCCATCCATGAGACCATGGAGATAAAAACAAACATAAGTCCAGGTGCTGACGGGGTGCAGATCAACTGACTACACTGCTGGTGAGAACTGCAAAATGGTGCAGCTACAAAGGAAAGCAACTTGGTATTTCCTATGAGGTGAAATGCACACAGCACAAGCCTGGCAGTCCCATCGATCGGTGTTTACCCAAGAGAAAAGCGCATGTCCACAAAGACCTTTCCACTGCAGCTCTGTTTATAACGACTAAACATTAAGAAGTCACTTGCTATCAATATGCAATGCAGCAACTATTGTTGGTTTTCTGTTGCTTTGTCTATAATTCAATTCTGATCATACTGTTATTGTACTACTTTGTGCCTCTTTGTTAATGCTTTCCGGTTTCTTTTTTTTTTTTTCTTTTTCTTTTTTTCCTGTTGTTGAGATGATTAATTGTTTGACCAATTTCGCATGTCTGTATCGGTGCTCATGAATTTACACTTCGAAGATATCAATAGGTAAAGCAACAACCGTTGTTGAGTCCCTGTCACCTTGTCTGTAAATCAGTTTTGACTGTACTATTTCTTACGCTACTTTGTGTCTGTTTGTTAATATGTTTTTGTGCTTTTACTTTTAAAATAAAAAAAAAGAAGTCACTTGCACAAGAATCTCCTCCTCAGCTCTGTTGCTTGCTACCTGACTTTTTAAAACAATGACAATTCGTGATTTAAAAGCAAACAGTAAACAATAACGGAGAAAGTTAATGCTAAGAACGATAGACAGAGCAGGAGGACGTGAAGATAGAATTTCCAAGACGTTGTCTAACAGCGCAGGCCTGGTCCGCACTCAGCTGTGAGACATAATTCGCGGGTTAAGCAGAACAAATGGAAATGTTCTAAGGAAATGGAAACAAAAGATAGGACTACTCTCAATAAACGGCCTTCAGTGAGCTACTCTAGAGGATATGGCAGTTTGTTTCAAACCTAAAAATGTTCGTACCGCACGCCCCCAAAATGCAATCTTAAACATTTATCCCAGAAAAATAAGGTCATATTTTCACAAAACATGAATGTGAGTACTCATAACAGCTTTATATAGATAACTCAAAATGGGAAAATACCCAGGTGGGTTTAAACAAATGATTAAACTGTGGGACATCCATGCCATGGGGTACTGCTCAGCATAAAAAGGAGTGAACACTCCCTGAATGAATCTCAGGAACTGCTTTTGGGTGAAAACAGCCAATCCCCAAGGTGATTTACTGTGTGGTACAACTTATACACTCTTGAAATGACAAACCTATGTAAGTAGAGAACAGAAGAGCTATTATAAGGGCCTAGGGGTGGGGAAAGGATGGGCGTGGGTATCAAGGGAGCCCTATGGTGATGGTGCAACTAAGTGTCCTGCCTGTGGTCCTGGTGTGATAATGCTGCACCCACTCCCTGAGCAACCCTTAACACAGTCAAGTTGACACCTAAATCCATCTATCACACACACAGAAATGAATGCATATATAATGTTAAAATCTGCATAAGTTAAATGGATTGCCATTATGTTCATTTCTCGGTATAGATATTGTACTATATTTAGTAAGTAAAATGTTCACACTGGGGGAGGCTGGAGGAGAGTGCACAAGACCTGCCTACGTATTTCTTTACAAAGGTTCCCATGAATCTATAATTGCTTCAAAATTTTAAAAGTACAAAAAAGAAAAATTTAGTCAAAGACTTTTCTTAATATTATCATAAATCATTTTAAGCACATCTTTAAGTATTCTATAGATACAACTCTCTCAGATATACCTTTTCTATTCATATTCTATGCACACAGAATTCAAGAAGGTGACACCTTGCTAAAGGGAAAAGGACTTTCACATAAATTTTAATGAAGCTTACAAGACTGACAAACACCTTCCATTGTCTAATGTCACAGATGTTTTTCAGCTAACAAATGTTATACACAAATGCAATGATAATGAGATTGGATCTTAGTTGAATTACCTTTTTCTGACAAAAGAAATTGGTAGTTGGGAAGAAATGAAATTAGAAACTAATCACTGGCATTTTCAGTGGGAAGGCGTCTGCAAAGGTTGAAGTCACCTTTTAAATCTATTAAGCAGAATCTGTATTTACTTCTTCTGAACTTACTATGATAGAATTTTTGTGTTTGAGGAACTATGTTTACCCATTTGTCCAGTTAGATTTAAGATGATACTTTTAAACTGCCATAAACTAGAGGCTAAGAGACTAATCTGACAGAACCGAAAAGCTCCAACATGGACTCAACTGTTATATGAGCATATAAAGATGATAAGGGCAGAATTTCATACTCAGGAATTTGCTGGTTTAGTTAGAAAGTAATATTGGGCCAAGTTCACCATTAAAAAATGAAACAAAACCAAAAAAAAAAAAAAACATGCAAAAGGCAGCTGTCCCTGTTTATCTTGCAGGAAAGGGGAATACGGTAACTTGTTCAGTACAGAAGAAACAGGTACGGGATCCAGCCAGGACCACATTAACGTGAGGGCTCCTCATACTGGAAGCTTTAAGAGGACTCTGAATTTTTGTATAAAGTCTCCCAATTTTTCAAATATTTTTGTAACACTGTGAACCAAACTGTATTAGATTCCTAGCGTTGTCATTACAAATGATCAACAACTAGGCGGCTTAAGCACCAGCAATATATTCTGTCACAGTTCTAGAGGAAGGACACTTGGAATCAAGATGCTGGCTGGGTTGATTTCTCCTGGAGGCTCCAAAAGGGAATTTGTTGCCTGCTTCTCTCTTAACTTCTGGTGGTAAAATAAATCCCAAATATATCAAAATCTATTTAAAAAAAGATTATAAAACCATTTAGGTAAAAAAAAAAACCCACTTAGGTAAATGTTTGCATACTCAAAGGGTAGAGAAAGACTTCATAAAGAGTCCATCACATGCAATATTTACCCAAAGAATGAGATTGATAAATTTTATAGACTTAACCATAAAATATATTTCTCTACATCTAAAAATACTTTCTACATTAAAAATGAACAAAGTAAAATACAGACCAAGAATACTATAAAAAGTTAAAATAGATACAACAAAACTGTCTTTTGACTGATTTGTATCCTTCAAAAAGACAGATTGGCATGGGACCATAACAGAAAATCAGCAGCAGAGGAAAGAGGAACACCCTGCATATAAGAAAACATGTTGCATCTCACCAGGTACCAGTGTACTGAAACTATGAAAGAAATAACAATCCATTTTCTCCCCAACAAATTGATCAAGATTAAGAGCAAACTACCAAATACTGATTCCTGGTGATGGCAAAAGAGTGTCCATCGTTGTCATACATGGCTAGTGTCAAAGAAATTATCCAGAGTTTCCAGTGGATTTGCTAGTTGATATCAAAAGCCCTAAAAATGGTTATCCCTGGCATGTTCGGTTAGCCAGCAACTATTTGCTTTCTGGGAGTGGACAGTATTCTAGACACTGTTCAAAGATAGTCCCTGTCCACAAAGTGATCTCATGGCAGGACAGATTGTGTACAAGATGCCATTTTGTTGTGTTACAGAATCCTATGCATACATATCACATTTATGTAAACATCGGAAATAATAGCCACAAAAAATTTGCTCATCTCTTTTGGTGTTATTATATATTTTCTTTTTAATCTGTATTTTCATAGGCTTTTTAAAATAAATAGAAAATGAATTAATAGCTTAAAAAGGAGAAACATCTTTCTACATCCTCTTTTTTAACTTCAAAGGAAACAAAAGTACTAATAGTTACTTCAAGTTTATCTCAAAATTGTAGTATCACTAAGGATGATAGAAATACTTACCCATGAAGAGCACTCACTTTACAGAGAGATCTTATTGACCAGTTTTAGCTCATACACAGCCACTGCACAGACTGGGATCACCAGAAGCACATCCTGAGAACAGGTAAATCTCTCTTGTATGAATGGAATTCAATTTGCAGTAATGACTCTGTGTTTTCACTGGGCCTACAGAAAACTGCTAGGTTCCCGCAATACTCAAAGCCCTTGATTTAGGGGCAGGTCTGTGCCTGCTCTTCCACAAAGAGAGGGAATGTTACCTGGCAGCAGATGTGGAAGTAAAGACTGTGGACTTTTAGGAGAAGAAAAATCAATGAAAGGAACAAAGGAAGAGTATATATACATATGAAGAAAGGATAATGCTATCTCTGAAAAGTATCAGATCTAAAAAGTATGTAGTGAGAGGGTTGATTAGAGGACCATCTCTATAGCTTGAGATTATGGGTGTGAGTGCTACACCCACCCTGCACTGGATGTAGCAGGCTGAGTAGCCTGTATACAATATAAGGGAGAGAAAGAGGCTTGCTTACAGGTTCTCTTCCCTTTTGTTCTTGTTGCTTTTGCTGTTTTCCACTGCCATGAACTGTTGCCCTCTACCGTGTGCCACTCTGCCTTGGAGCCAGCCAAGTATGGACTGAAACCTCCACAAACTGTGAGCTAAATAAACTTTTCCGGCCCTAATCCTGAATGTCAGGTATTTTGTCTCAGTAAAGAGAGAAAAGTAACCAAAATAGATGATACAAAAAATTTGTTGCAAAACCAATGAAGTTCATTGAGTTCCATCTCTCATCATTTTTCAAGTATCTATTTCACACTAGGCATTGGGCTATATTCAGAAAATATGAAGATGAATATGATATATTCCCTATGAAGCCTATGTGTTAGTGAGATAGATCCATAAACAGATTGCTTCCATATAATGCATAAATGCTGTGATAGAGTTATCAATTGAAAACTGGAAGTATTCACACTAGAGAATACACACATAACTGCAGATAAGTTAAGGATGCCAATCATCCAAGTTAAAATTAGAAGACTGTGCTGGATTATCCAGCTGGGCCCAATGTACTCACCCTTAACATCTTTAAAAAAGGGAAGCAGGAGACAGAGCAGCCTCGGAGCAGTGAAGGGAGACCTGAGTTCATGAAAAAAGGCACAAAGAGATGCAGTGGTCACAGCCCAAGTGGAGAAAGGGGTCATAACTCAAAGCAGGAGGCAGCCTCACAAAGCTGGAAAAGGCTCGGAGACAGATTCTCCAGGAGACCCACAGAAATGAACACAATATATACCTCAGTCTTGGGACTCGAAGACTTTATAACAATCTGCTGCTTTTCACATAGGTAGTTAGGGTAGACAACATCCAGTAGGAGCAACCAGGCAGCTCTCACACCCCCATCATGTGATGCATTGCCAAAGCATGAACTTCATCATCTCCCACCTATGTGGTCAGACAACCTGGCTGACACCTCACTGTGCAGGGCATAAATACAAAACTACTATTTCACGTCCTCTCTTCATTCAAATGAGAAACCAGTGGGTTTTCTTTTTCCTTTTCTTTCCTGTGGCAATCCCGGTGCCACCTGCCTGGCAGAGACCTGTCCTGGTTCATGCATGGTCACGTCATCATCATGAAGAGTCGATGTCCACTTCCCATTGTCTCCCCACTGTGTCCCCTTCCTGGTTGTTGATAAGCTGACTTGCCTGATTTTCTCACTGTCCTGGCACTCTGGGTCCTACTTCCTGGCAGGAGAACTGTTTTTCTTCACTTATGTCTACTTTTTTTTCAAAAATATTCCAGCAAATTTCTATATTTTATTTTCCTCTCAGCTCTCAATAGTAAAACTTGAATAAAAACTGAGTTTATTTCAGATTATGCATTCTTTCTACTTTATCACAGTTTTATATTATGTTGCATGCATTTAGTAAGAACCACAATTCAACAAACATTTACTGAGTAGCAACCCACTGCAAGGGTGAAGGGAAACTGGAGAGTCAGCTCAGGCATCCCTCAGTCTAGAGAGTAAAGCAGTCAAGCAAGTTGGCAATCACAGTGACACACGAGGGTATACATCTTCAGAATCAGGAAAAGTTAACCCAGAACAGGGAAGTGGGGTAGTCTGGTGTTTGGGAGATATATTTTAAGCAAAGCAAACATCAGCCACAAAAGAATAAAACAGCCTGAGAGCTCAGTTTATGAAGAGAGCTTATGAGCACCTAGTGTCAGTGGCTGGAAGAGAAGCAAAGTGTGCTTGGTGGTGGTGAGGATCACTGCAAGGAGTTCAGAATGATGTGAAAATAGATTCAAGGATGTATTCAACAGAAGGAGATGGGTGTGTGAAAATGATAGAAGGCAGGACCCTGGCTCCGAGGAGCTCATCACCTACCGGGAGAGACAGACACATAAACAAATCATTACAGAACTATGTGTTTGGTTCTAAATATAGTCCATGCAAAAGGCTAGGGGACAAAGGGGGAAGCTCTCCACACTGCCTGCAGAGACAAAAGAGAGGCTTTGTGTAGGTGACAACTGAGCGAGATGACAGATGAGTGGGTGGCAGCCAGGGCTGGCAGAAGGGGTGGACCCTTTGGGTGGGACAAGGAAAAGCACCTTCAATTTAATACCCAGTATTAAATTACTCAAATATTTGCCGTTCTTTTTACATTTGAAGAAGCTGCAGTACAAATCTCTCTTAGGAATTTGTTTCTGTTAGAGGTAGTAGACCTTAAACTATAACCTCGTGTCTCTTCTCAAGGGTACTGAATGTCTGTTTAAAAAGAACACCATACCTGACACTTTGCAGAGACAAAAGGAGCTTTTGAGACGTCTTTTAAGTACAAGGAAGCTGGTCTCTTCTCTAGAACCTACACTTTTGGAAATTTTGAGCCCTGAGCCCAGACTCAGAAGCAATAAGTGACATGCTGCATCTGCATGGGACACACCAGACCCTCCTGGTCCTCCATAAAAACTGACTCAAAACTCAAGGGTACAAGTAACTTGGGTGAGGAATAATTTGTTTTCTCTTTAGCATCACCAAACTTTGCAAAGGATCAATTGGAAAGAATGTGACACTGTGTTCGTAAAATCCAACAAGTACATGGCTTACACACAGATAATTGTAGGATACAAGATTCTCAATTTTTTAAACTCCACTGCAAACATGTACTAGTAAAAAAAAAAAAAAAGATTTTCAGTTTTTTAGGAATAATCTCAATATCCGTCCACAAATACAGTGGGTGTGAATGCGTGTGCCCTCTATTCACCCATGGAAGCCTGGCCCCGTGTTATGGAATTAGGAAGTGGGGCCTTTGGGTGATAATGAGGTCAAGAGGGTGCAATTACTGTCCTCAGGAGGAGGAACCGGGACTCTCCCGGGCCTTCTCCTGCCCAGTGAGGACACAAGGCCAAGTTGGTCATCTGTAGCCAGGAGGGGCATCTCAGCAGAGCCCGACCCGGCCAGCAACCTGCTCTCACTCCCAGCCTCCGGAACTGTGAGGAACACATTTCTGTGCATTAGAAACCACCTAGTCTATGGCATTTTGATATGGGAGCCGAAACTAAGACATAGCCCTCTCTGTTAACAATATAACACTCCCTTTGCTGAGGAAAATGTACTAGGAAGGCAGACGCAGCTGTACTAGGTCAGCAGAATTCTGAGTTATGTGTGGTAATAGTGGAAATACTGAAATAGGAACAGTAAAATGGGACTGAAAATAAAGGGAGAGGAAATAATTTATCAGGAAATGTACAAACGAAAGAATATTAGTAAAAGACAATATGGCATTTAATAGAAAAGTCAGAAGATTATTCAGTAGTTATTTTTTAAAAGCCATGTAAAATATAGTAGTAAATATGTACAATAGAAACCCTTAGAATGCAAATGGTGCTCAGTTAATGACCCACATGTTTAACAACTGTTCAGCTTACAACTGAGGGGTAATGTTTGGACTTGTCACCCGCCACCCTGACTTCAGACCCATCTTCCTTTGCATAGTTCTATACATCTTGGTTATAGACCCTTAGTGTGGTTTTGGTATAGTACATTTTGTTTATATAGTCGTGAACTTTTGTTGACTGTAGTATACAGTATTGTACTTTAGTTTTATGTTGTTATACATTACAGTACCGCACGTAAGTTATTCAAATAAAAGCAAAGTCACCAAATTGGAGTTCTTTTGACTATTTCTTTGTCCTGAATATCGCAACATACATACTGTTATAAGCAGCTGAGTTAGATAGAAATATTATAGGCAGTCAGACAGGGCCGGGCTCTCCAAGGAGCCAGCAGACCTGAAGGAGCCAGCAGACCTGTGGGCCAGACCTCAAGACAAAGGGTGCTAAACAAATGCACCCACTTATCTCCCTAGGTGTAAAACATCACCGATTGATATTCTAAATAAGTAACAGCCACCTTCTAAAATGGCAGGAAGAGTTGCTAGCCCGACCCCCACAGGAAAAGCCCCTGATCTGTATCCATGCCCGCTTGCTATGTGACTCCCTTCCCCATTTGATCCCAGTCCACTCAGTCTTACCTGGAGAGTTATACCTGTAATCATATTGGCTCACCATAGTTTTGTCCATCTCCCCTACCTTGGACCCACCTCACCTCATGGTTTTTCTCTATAAAAGTCCCTGGAAAAGACAGCCGGGGGGAACCCACTCAGGCCCCCCTTCTGTCCCTCCCTTGGACAGAAGCTTGCTTTCTCTCAATAAACATATTCTGCTCTTAACCCCCGTTGTTCCTAAAATTCACTCTTCGGTTTTAGAGAACACGAATTCGTCTGATATCATTCAGGTTGGGAGATTTATTTATTCCTGTATCAATACTATATACAATTCCTCATTTAGTGACCACTTCGTTTAATGACCTCCTCACAGGAACATAACTTGATAGTTAAATGAGGAATGTCTATACATGGACAACATGGTGTAACTGCAATCACTACAGACCAGTGGTTCTAGACTTCAGACAACTTTATCCCCCATGAGACATTTGGCAATGTCTAGAGACATTTTTGGTTATCATAACTTGGGCAACATGGAGGTCATGCTACTGGCATCTAGTGAGTAAAGGTCAGGATGCCGCTAAACACTTTGCAAATGCCAGGCTGGCCCCACAACAACAGATACACAGAGCAAAACGTCTGCATGAGAAACCTGCTGTAAAGTACTGTGTCAAATGCTGCTTTTAAACTGATGAGTCAAGTAGACAAAGAAAAAATATATATACACACATACTCATATATACTCATCTATATGAAACTGAACTTAACATAGAAATACAATTTTCTATCCCATAAAAGCTATATATAGTATTTTTATGTCTTACATATAAAATCCTTATGACTATATTTAATCTAGGTAGTATATTTTGATTTATAACTTATTATAAATCAAACACAGCTTTATACTAACTAGTACAGATCAGCTAGTAAATTTTGATTTCTTGAATATTATCAAATTTGGCCTTCTTAAGTAAGATAAAAAAAATGCACCTGGACTTTTAAAGGAGAGACACTAATGAGAGAGAGGTCCCCACTGCCTTAAGAACTATCACTTTAGAATCTGTCAGAAGTCCAGAGCCAGGACAGGGATGAAGGGCTCCTGCAGGTGACGGAGCTCAGCTAGAGAGAGGAGGGGCAAGGAGCAAAACCAAGGGTTTGCCCTGGTCGCAGACAGACCACAACAACTGGGACAGAGGTAACCATTCTACTTAGAGGTCATCTGACACCCAGATATTACGTGTTCTCCCTCAGGACAGAGAGGCACCATAGCCAGTCTTCCTGGTAGATGCAATTCACCTTTAAAAAAATTATTGATTTTTCTTAGTCCATAATGATCACACTCACCGTGGAGGATTTGTACAGGTACATAGCACATCTTACATTTTTTGTCTCCTTCTCTTCCCCACTTATAAAGTCTCTATTTCCATTTTTTCCCCTTGTTGGCAAAAACTTTGATTTTTAATTCTGTGACATTAAGACCTTATTCCATGTTGCCTTGGAGAAGCTTTTCTAGGGAAGTGTTTCGGCAATGTTTTGCTTCCACATAATTCTGTGAGCCATCTCAGATGTGCCATCTAAAAGTTAAAAAATAAATAAGAAATCAAAAGAAGGTGTTGGGGGTGAGAGGAAGAGTGAGTGGATCCTATACTTAGAGAAAGAAAAGAGGAATGAGCTTTCCTTTAATCATGAAATCCAAAGCACATGTTATTGGACCTCAATATCCAATAACTTGCCCCATTCTCTAAATAGAGATGGTCAGCAGAAGGAAAAGTGAGAGGTGATGGCTGAACACAGCAGTTGATGCATTTTGCTGTCCAGTTAGGAGTTTGGCCCATTGGTCTTGATATAGTGGAAAGAAACTCTCACCCTGCTATTTGTCCAGCATGAGCTCGTGTTCTCTAAATTCGAAGAATGAATTTTAGGAATGACAGGGGTTAAGAGTAGCATATACACATGTGAACAACGTATTGTCACACTAGTGTAAGAACCTGAAAAACTGAATAAAATGAGGAGGTATGATAGACATTGTGAAATGAAAGGAAACTGCTCAAAACTGAAGAGCAACTGGGATGAGGGAAAAGAGAAAAGAAAGAAGGGGAAAATTATGTATGTGTGCATATACAGGATAGCTGACATGGTTGTACTACTGACTTCTATCACTTTACTGAAAGGAACAGTTACTGATTAATTATTTGATCAATCTTGCATGTCTATATTTGTTTTCCTGAGTAACCACTTTGAAGAAATCAATATGTAATACAACAACCACTGTTAATTTCCTATCGCCTTATCTGTAATTCAGTATTGCTTCTATTGTTCTTGTGTTACTTTGTAAATGTATGTGTGTTTGTTAATGTGTTTTAGTTCTTTTATTTTTTAAATAAAAAATCACAAAGAAAAAGCAAAATATATTTACTGGGGGAAAGAGAGCTTCTGTCCAAGAGAGAGACAGAAGGGGTCTCCAATGGGTTGCCAAGGACCTTGCCTTTTCTAGGGATTTTTATAGAGCAAATCCACGCCATGAGGCAGGTCCACAGTGGGAAAAATGGGAAATCGCAAAGTGGGCATGAAATAGGACAAAACGATGATCAACCAATAAGATTACAAGCATATTTGCTCAGGTAAAATTGACTAAATCAGTAACAAGTGGGGAAGCAAGTCAGGTAGAAAGGGGGCGTGAATACAGAACAGGAGCTTTCCCTATCGGGGGCTGAGTTAGTGACTCTTCCTGGCTTTCTCAAGGTGACAGAGACCTATTTAGAATACCAGTCCCTGACGTTTACCCTTGGGAAGTATGTGGGTGCATTTGTCCTATCTTTTTTCTTTAAGTCTGGCCCTCAGCTGGTGGTGCCTGTCTCTCCCACAGTTACAAGGTATCTGCCTTCTGCACAGGCTCCTTCAAGAGCCCAGCCCTATTTAACTGCCTGTAATATTTCTATCTAACTTAGCTGCCTATAACAATCTTACAATGTTTCCACATAGGTGCAAATGCCCACAGTCTCAGAATGGAGTTGAGTTCACAAACACAGGAGCTTGTGTTATCATTGTCCAGGCCCCTTAAACAATGCTACTTCATATAACTTCCCCTGCAGATACCTCCACGCTTAGATACCTGTGTCGCCTGAAGCGCTGTTTCACTCCTATTTCCTTAAATACTTAATCCATTGCCTTTAGAGAATAAATTTACATTATTAAATCTACTTTATTCTTTTTTTCTTAGAAAGAATCTAGGTTAAAATATTTTCACTAAAAAGATGGTGGCAAAATTTCAAACTATTTCCAAACATTTTATTCTTTCCTTGTTTCTAGTTCTACCCTATTATCCCAAAGGGATTCAACTTTGAATTCAAATTCTTTTCAGGAAGATGCTTCTACTAGTCTGTACCCACGGAAGAGCCCTTCCAGTCACTGTGCATCTGGCCCAAGTCCTGAAGTCTACTCTTCCAGAAACCAGCCACCTCCCTAGCAGAGAGAAGGTAACCAAAGCAAAGAGGAAACAGGAATACACAGTGAAATGACTACCTGCAGTAGGCTGAGAGTAAGATTAACACATGGCAAAACTAAAACTCTTTATTGAAAATTTACCCTTAAGGCTTAGCAGGCACAGTGCCTGCCTGCCTCACAGTGTAAGGTCATGAGTTCAATTGTCTGTACCAAAAAAAAAAAAGAAAGTTCACCCATAAACAAGTACGATTATTACATATTGTTTTTTAAAGTTTATTTTTCAATGAGGATCAGAAATTCATTTATCTAATTAACTGAGAGCCAGGAGGGTTTTCATAAAATCATGTTGTATAACTCTAAGAGGAAAAAGTCTACTCTATCTGGTACAATTCTCCTCAGATTCTTAAGTTTACAGCCAATTTAGAGTAAAACTAAAATTTTTTGACTTGACCTTTATTTGATTCAGCACCTAAATAGACTGAACATTTGTTACTTGTTACTTAAGAAATATCAGAGCATAGGAATTTCAGATCTATCAAAAGAGAGAAGCAATATACTTCCTCTAACTTAGAATATATCTTCTGCTTTCTAAATACAAATAGAACACAGTTATTTTTGTCTACTATTCTAATTCCATGTAGTTTTGAAATTTTATCTTAGTGTTAAATTCCAAAGGAGTTGAAATATTGTGTATTTAATTTTATGTGGGTTGCTACAACAAATGTAAATATTATTTTTGTCCTAAATTTAATCAGTCTTAGTTAACTTTGTGTTGCTACAACAAAATGCCTGACGGTATAACTTGAAAGAGGTTCGTTTGGGCCATGACTTTGACTTCTGAAGGCTGTAAAGTCCAAATGGCCTGGTGCGGACCTCTGCTAAGGCCCTCCCTTACAACACAGCAGAAACACAAAATGAGGACAGGTCACACACCAAAGGGCCAAGCAAGTGAGGTGACTTCACTTTACAACAACACAATTTTATAAGAACTAATCCATTTACACAAGACCTGACCCAAGCTCACGAGACAGCAATAATTCATTTGTCAGTGTGCAGAGCCCATAACTTGGTTACCTCCCCCTAGGACCCACCATGCTGGGGGTCGAACTACCAGCACATGAACTTTGGGGAAAAAAAACATAGAAATAATAACATTAAATACACAATATTTCAGTCTCTAATTATACATTAACAAGAACATTGATTCTAAGGTTGTTTTGCATCCAGTTGGCTGTGGCAGACCTGTTTTTTGCAAAAAGCTCAGACTCTTCTCTACCTGAAACTCTCCATCCTAAGATGGAACACACTGTCCCTTATGAACTACTGTATGACAGCAGGATGAATCATACTGTTAAACGACTTGGGAAAATAAGAATTAAATGCTTAACCTGTCACCCCATCTGATGTTATGGGTCTCCAGACAATAGAAGGCACAAGAAGGAAAGACAATGCCTGAAGACTAAATTGCGTAAGTCTAAGCGGCAATGATCTACTCCAACAAGCCTGAGGGATAGGGAAACGCCTTCTGCCAGTCAGCAGCTTGGTGTGGTATGTACAGGAAATGCTTTTTTCCAGAATGTAACTGGAAACTTAATTTGATTTGTTTTAAGAATTGGCTACAGTTTTTCTCTTGTGCTGTGGTTTCTTTTAAAACTAATCTTTCTTAATATGATCCTTTGGCTCTATTAAATTATAAAAAACTCAACAGTAGCTGTAGTGGTCTATAAAATGGGTTAGGAGGGGATACGGAATGCTTGCTTGCTTGCTTCACTAAATAAACTAAGAACGGTATTTTTTGACTATTGCCTTTGAGACCTAAAGAATGAATTGCAAATTGGTATCTCTTTTTTTACTTTAACTGTTTTCAAACAAAAAAATTATAAACAAACTGTGACGTTTATATTAGTTTGATATGAGAACAATGAACAAGGAAAACGATAGAATACTTACAAATGTAGAAGGAAAAGAAAAATTATTATCATTGTCCAAGTATAACAATTGATTTTATTTTGTATAGCTTTCTACTTTCTTTTCCACAGTTTTAGTGTAATATAAATACAAGTTTATATTCTAATTTTATAATTTAAAAATCATAAAAAATCCACACAAATGTCCACAGATGAAAACTCTACTTCTTGTGAAATACTGATTTTATGTCTCCACTAGACAGTTTATTTTCTCCTGAGGTTTTGCTGTTATCAGTGGAGTGACAATATTTTCACACTTGCAGAACGAGAATATTTTTAATTTTTATTTTTATTAGTATCCGTTTGTGATATACAATGATTACCTTCATCATGAAGAGGTGGTATGTGTACATAACAAGAATGTTTCCCAGACAAATTTTCCCAGGGTTGTTTTTCCAGTGTGTGTGTGCGTATGTGTCTGTTTCTGTTTTTGTCTGTGTGTACCTGTGTGCATACACTGTGATGTTCCATCCTTCAGTTCTACAGTTTCCTCCATCACCAGAAAAATCTCAAAGAGGTCTCACCTAGATTCCACTCATACAACCAAGATTCAAGGATATAGAGTTGTTCAAATCTAATCATGACTTTCAGAGATGCCCCGAGTCACAAGCACAAAATTAGGGCATGAGCTGCCTCTGGTAAGCATTAATACAAGACATCCTGATGGGCAGCTAAGCAGGCATGTGAGCTCTGGAGACCCAATACTGATCTATGCTATCTTTGAGCAAAGGAAGACATTTGGAAAAAGTTGTCTTGATGGTTTGTCCCCAGCATATCAAGACATAAAAAGAAGTGAGGCTCAAGTATGGAGCAGAACATAGGTCTGTGCTAAAGCTTCAAGGCAGATGGGTACATACATAAAACTTTCTTCAGATACCTATGACACACTGAGATCCAGCTCCTCCCTGTGACCTAAACAGCACGGAGCTGGACTCTGCCAGGATCAAAGACCAGGCTGTGTTTGTTCTGCTGAATAACTGACTTATTCTGGGGAAGCTAAAAACAATATAAGTTATCTCATATTACTTCATTTCATTTAATCCTTATAACTTCCTGCTGAGGCACTGTGATATCTATTCAACTGCATTCATCCTGTTGACAATAAATCTGCATTCCATCTGAAGAAAGGAAGAAAAGGAAAACTCACGTTAATTCTTACTGCTAATGACAGGGAATTGTAAGTAATTCACCAAAGAAAGCCAGAGAGACCAAAACTTTTTCTAGATAAATAGGGTGTGACCTGTGTCTTGCAAACATGAGCTGGATGTACCGCAGCATAGACTAAAGGGCAAGAGTTCAGAGGCAAGGAGCATGGTCAAGAAACTTCTGCTCTATCCTCTCTGTGCAAGCCTATTTCTTAGCATACCCTAAACCTGAAGCATTTGCATCACCCATCTGAATCTCAGCAAATCTAAAAAACAAGTTTGTCACTTTCTCAGGAAATCGTTTGCCCCTTGGACTTCCTTATTTGCATCAATGGCAACATACAGCACTCCCTTAGTCAGGAAGTCTCAAAGCCTCAAAATCACTTTTGCCTCTTATTCCTTCCTTGTTCCATCCTCTCCCTTGTTCTGTCATCAAAGATGGTCAATTTTTTCATGCCCAGAGCCTTTAAGCCAACTCCTACCACTCCTTGCACTTCTCTGACACAAATCTGAAGCAGCGCTGCTTCTAAACAGTGCCCCTGGGTGTCAGAAAGAGGAAATTATTGAAGGAGCTCTGAAATAGACCAAGCTCACAAGCTAGCCTTTCCCTTCCACGCCCACCTCCTTTGCTTACTTGGCTCTCTTTTCCTAGATGTTTATTTTAACAGACTCGACAAGAGCACCACAGAAGGAAAGGAAAGGCAAAAGAGAAATTCCCCAGTCAATGACTGACTGGGACTAAATAGATCCAGGTCCTTTATATCTGAAGCACATACATTTTCCTGTCAGTGCTTTTGGCCTGCAATTATTGCATATTTACAGTACATTCATCATTGTTCTAAGTTATTTAATCCTTATAAAACCCATATGAGGCAAGGACTATTATTATTCCTATCTTATAGATGAGAAAACCATGGAGCCAGGAGGTAAAACATTGCCCATAACTACACAGATGCTAACTGGCAAAACCAAAATCTGAGCCAAAACTCTTTAGTGCAGCTCCAGACTGCTATGCTCAGCTACCATCATTACACCGGAAGTTTGTCTGACTCTGCCCGAGTCCTTCCTATGACCAGTGCAGGCTTGTCTCACTTATTTTTGGATTCTCTTGTCCACGTGCTTCCACTTCTACGCTTCACACAGAATTGACTTCCTCTCTCACTCTCTCTCTCTTCGGTCACCTGAACTTTCAACAGCAATTTACCTCATATAGTCCTTATTCCTTTCTAATTAGTATAAACAACTCATATCCTTCAAACCAGGAAATTTCTCCAGGTACCTCTAGGCGTTTAAAAACAAAAATAGAGACCACTCGCTGCCAGCCAGCCCCCTCAGGTGAGGAACTCGAGCCCTGTGACCCCTAGGCCTTGCTTCCCACAGGGGTTCCTGCCTAGACACCAGGCAGCTGAAGAGAAGGAGCAGTGCCTTGATCCATTCATCCATTTGTTCCAGGGAACCTAGGGGCTTGGTAGGTACCACCGGCCACTCTGGCCCTGGGGATACATATGCAATCAGAACAGAAAGAAAATTTCTACTTTAAAAGCTTTAATTTAGTAAAGATAACAACTACAGTAATAAACAAATGACATGGTATGTTAGAAGAAATGAGCGCCAAGGAAAATGGTGAAGCAAGGAAGGGAACAGACATGCCAGGTGGGGGGGGTGATTTTACGTGAGTGGCCAGGGTGGCGTCTGGGAGAGAAGGATGCTTGCACAAGACTGGCAGGAAGTGAGGGAGAGGGAGCTAGCTGGCCCTGAAGACATATTCCAGGAAAAGGGAAGAGCCGGTGCCGGTTTCTAAGAGGAAGCTCTGGGGCGTAGAGGGCGAGACAAAGGGCAGAGCACCGTTACACCCTCACTCATCCCGTAAGAAGTAGGACTCCAAGTTAACTGAGCAGTCATTGTAGGGTTTTGAGAATGGAGCGACAGGATCCGAGTCCTTAAAAGGCTGACTTCGTGCAGTGCTGCAACACCACTTCACGTGAGTGGTCATGAGTGGGACAGAAGATCAGTCTGCCCAGGTGCAGGTTTTTCTTCAGCCATAGCCAGCTATGGAAACACATAGGTAAAAGTTAAGTAGAGGTTTGAGTTCCCTCAGGTGGCACAAAGAACAGAAGGGTAAGGAGATAGAGGGTGTAAGATCCTGCAGAGTATTTGCAGAATGTGACTCATCGCGATGAGGGATGAGGTTAGGGCAAAAATTTTCTACCTTATATTTAGATTCTTTTCCCTCTTTGACCAGACAAGTAGCTTGATTGAGAAAGTCTACCACATGGCACAGAACAGTACTCAGAATTCCTCTCTCTCTGTGATGAATACACTCGGTTGCAGGATAATATGTGCACTTCTCTGTAGATGTTTTATTTCCCCTGCAAGACCGCAACTTTTAAAGCAAAGAGCACTATGTCTCGTTTATCTGTTTCCTGCAAAGCGGAGCACTCAGTACTGGCTACAGTGGAATCATCCAGGAAGATTTTAAAGCCATGATGTTTGGATCTACCTCACCAGCCTGAAGGTAACAGGCCTGATTTCTGGACCCTTAAGGAACCCAGGTGATTCTGGTGGGCACTAAAGTTGGAAGTTTCTGGGACAGATGACAAATCAGTGTCTTAGAGGAAATAACTGATAGGTAATTACTGGAGAAGGTTAATTAAAGCAGACAACTTCTAGATCGCCTCCAAAACTCAGACTTGTTAAAAAGTCATCCTGGATATTCACTTCCGTAAAATTAATCCTCTTGCAATTTTAACTTTTACCTCTGCCTCCAAAATTCCCTGTATTTCCCCCATTATCTACAGCAATGTCCCTCATAATTTGGTCCATGAGCTGGACTATCTAAAGAACTTGAGAAAATATTACAACTGCTAGGGCTCCCCATGCTTCTGGTATGGTCATTGAAAGGCCTCAAAATTTTCATTATAATATGATTCTAATACAGGAGTGAGGTTAGAACTGTCAGTCTAAGAAATAAAACCCAGGCACCTTCTCAGCTCATCAACTTCCTCCACAGTGTGTTACTATATAGTTGCTTTTGTGAATTTCTGAATAATTCCCACTTAAATCTTCTACCACAGGAAATTAACCCACTAGTCTCCATAAAGTCCTCTCCGTCCTACTTTTGTTCACAAGATGCCTTCATCCCACCAAACTCTGCATCCTTGTACACCTATCCTAAAATGTATCATTTCCTGGACCTGGATCAAAGCCTACCTATTATAGTCCAGTGACATAACCCATCTCTACCTAACTAAATCACCACTTGTTAATATAATTACTGCCTTTGCTTTAACTTGTTATGAAATTATATGTTGTTTGTCTAACAAAACTATTAGCTCCTGTAAGACCAGGATTTAATCCTAACTATCCCTGGGTCAATGAACAGATGAATTCATCTAGAAAACACAAAATTCTCCTCAGCACTTCCTCAAGATTGTTTCTAATTGTCACAACTTAATTATCATAACATGGTTTTAAAGATCTTTTAGGAAAGACACAGCTATTATAAAACAAAACAATGAAATTAAAGCTTTGTTGAGTTTTGTTTATTGTGTCTAATGCCTCACCTGCTATTGTTATTATTAATAAAATATCACAGATAAGCTAATATACCATAGTTATTATAATAAAATAGTTTTTAAAGAACAAGTGTGCTTTATGCTATGTATAGTTCCATACCTTTTTGTTTAATAATCTCCTTGAGCAGTAATACTTATATTACACATTTTATTTACTCTTATGGCTAATTATATGTTCTAGTTCCTATAATCCAGATAATATTAATATTTTTCATTTCTGATTCATTGAAAATGTTAAAATAATTTTAATGGATTTTATTGACAGAACTATTCCTTGATGTTCCAGTGTATTTAGGGGCTTAGCAAGATTTATAAATGTCTAACTTCTTAGTTGGGATACAGCAAAAACACCCAGGTTAAAAGCTTTTAGTATTATAATAGGAAAAACATATACATAATTTACTAAGGAACAGATAGAGAGCCAAGTCTTTGCTTTATAGTAAGGATCTCTAAGGATATTTTTATCATGTTAAAGGCTAACATGCACAAGATGTTATACAGATTTCTTTCCAGTTTTTTTTCAAATTCTATATTTGCTATCCAGTATGTAATCATACCTAAAAACCTTGGGAGGATAAAAGTTAGATTTTTCTTGTTTAGTATTTTAACTTGTCCAGTACCTAATACAGACCTAATCATAGTAGGTATGCAATGGGCATAAATTGGCTCACTGATTGCTAGGCAGTGGAAGGTAAGACCCATGCAGAGGATGTGACAAGGAAAGAGAAGATGACAAGGGCCTGTGTTTACCCAAAGTGCCAGTTACTTGCATTTTACAGGTAATGAATTACAAACTGACCCAACCGTACTGGATTGAAAACATTTACGTGTTTGTGTGAAATTCAAAAGCATAGTATCATTATATGTAAATTGAGAAATCTGGAGTCTAAGCATTGCCAATTAATTGCATAGCAAAGAAAACTTTGGGTGTGCATGCATGTGTATGTATGTGTGTATATGTGTACATAAGAATATGTGCTTACATTGGTGTGTATATGTACAGTATGTGTATATATGAGTTTGTGTGTGTGCATGTGTATGCTATGCATCTCTGTACATCCATGTGTACATTTGTACATGTGTGTGTATTTTTCTGTTCATACTAGCTGTGTGTGTATGTATGAGTATCCATATGTGCCACATGTCCTTATGTATGCATATGTTTGTGCAGGTAGGGGTGTGTGTGTGTGTATTTACATGTTTAAACACTAGTCAGGAGTGCTATCTTTAACTAATGAAACTTAGAATGTAAAAGTTAGGCTATTTCTTTGTGCTCACACTTTTTCTGATGTGGGATTCATAGCTTTTAAAGCTTTCCTCCTAAGGCTATATGAATTGGGCACCATAGCTTCTGCTATATTGTACTGGCATTACTATTTAATTTCAGGCACTGTCTAATTTCATCCTTGATTTCTTTGGTGACTCATTGATTACTTAAGAATATATTATTTTTTAAAATGTATTATTTAATCTCCACATGTTTGAATAATATCTGTGATTTCTTTTGCAACTTATTTCTAATTTCATTGCCCAAAGATATGATAATATGCATGGGAGAATTTTGATTCTTGTGCATTCATTTAAGAATGTTTTATTGACTAACTATATGATCTACTTTGAAGAAAGTTCCATGTGCTGTTTAGAATATGTATTCTATTGTTGGGTAGAATATAAGTCCATTTCTTCAGTGGTGTGGGTCCACTCTGATATTTGTTGATATTTTTTGTCTAGTTGATCTATCGATGACAGTGGGTTCTTAAGATTTCCCACTGTTATTGTATTGATGGCTATATGATCTTTTATGTACAGTAGTATATGTTGTATGAATTTGGGTGTGCTGGTGTCTGGTGTATTTATATTTTAAATGGTCATCTTTTCCTGCCTAAGTGTTCCTTTAAAAAATATGCAGTAACCTTCTTTGCCTCTTCTGATCAATTTTAATCAGAAGGTTCACTTTGAAAATGAAATAGCTACTCCAGCTTGTCTTTGGGTGCCTGTTGCATGTAGTATTATTTTCCATCCTTTAATTTTTAGTCTATGTATTTCTTTTTAAATGTGCTGCTTATAAACAGCATTTTCTTGGATTTTGTTTTTTTGGCCCAATCTGCCAGTCTGGGCTTTTTGACTGGGGAGCTGAGATCATTCACTTCAAATACTACAGAAAGGTAATGATTTATTCTTCTCATGGCATTACTTTCCTGTGGCTGACTTTGCTTGTTTGTTTGTTCATTTCTTCCATTAGGCTGTTTGGCATTGTTGGCCTCATTGTCTTTTTCTAGGATACCCGTGGGAATTTTTGTAGTACTTGTTTAGTGGTTATGAATTTCTTAAGGTGCTCTTCATCATGGAAATCCTTTATTCTTCCATCAATTTCGACAGTTTTGCAGAATATATTAGCCTAGGTTTGAGGTTGCTTTCAGGCACTTGCCTGGCAAGTGCAAGATCCTGAGCTCAATTCCCAGTACAAAAAAAAAAAAAAATAATAATAATAATAATAATAATAATAATAATAAAATAGAAGTTGCTTTCTTTGGGAGCTTCAAACACTGCATTATTGGCTTTCCTGGCCTATAAAGTTTGTATTGGTAGGCCCACTGTAATTCTAAAGTTTTTACCACTATAAATGATTTGCTGTTTTTTTTCTAACAGCTTTTAAGATTCTGTCTTTGTGCTGGACTTCCAGGAATTTGATTATGATGTGTCATCAAGAAGTTATTTTAGGAGTGGGCTGTGGTACTACATGCCTGTAATCTCAGCACTCAGGAGGCTGAGGCAGAGGGATCATTGCAAGTTCGAGACCAGCCTGGGCTACAAAGTGAGCTCAAGGCCAGCCTGAACTGCATAGTGAGACCCTGTCTCAAAAAGACAAAGAAAACGAAAAAAAAAAAGAAGTTCCTTTAGGATCATGGCTTTGGGGACCTATATGTCTCACTTACTGTATGTTAAACCCTTTCCCCATATTTGGAAAGTGTTCTGCTATTATTTCTGTAAACCAATTTTATTATGTAATTCCTACTACCTTCTGATTTGTCACTAATTCCAATTAACCTTAATTAGTCTTCTCTGCATTATCCAGCAGCTATTTGATCCATTTTCCATGTCCTCTTGTTTCTAAAGGATCTACAAGTATATGGCCATCTACATAGGCCCTATCTTCTAGTTCTGACATT
Organism: Dinomys branickii; assembly: GCA_004027595.1. Taxonomy (NCBI): domain Eukaryota; kingdom Metazoa; phylum Chordata; class Mammalia; order Rodentia; family Dinomyidae; genus Dinomys; species Dinomys branickii. The sequence continues at coordinate 52,860 of PVLD010003753.1, read as the reverse complement.
CTGTCCTCAAGTTGGTCACTTCTACTGTCCATACTTTCAATAGGGTGTTTTATTTCCTGGATTTCTTTTAGTAGTTTTCACGGACTTTAATTCTTTGCTAACCTGTTCGTTCACGTTTTGTATCATTTTGTTTAGTTCAGCTATCTTTTTATTAGTGTCCTCTGTAAGCTTGCTGATTGTTTTGTTTGTAAAGTTCATGATCTGTTTAGCTATGTGATTTTTGAGATCACCAAGTTATTTCATTTTGAGTTGATCTTTTTTTGTCTCCTCTGTTATCACTTCATATAATTTAGGTGTTTGGGTTTTTATTTTCTTCTCCTTGATGCCCCATGGGTCAGCTTTCGGGGAGTTGGGAGTTTTTGGAGGCATTTTGTTGCCTTGTCTTCTCATGTTTCCATTATTGTTTGTGTGTGAGTGTGTGCGTGTGTGTGTGTGTGTGTGTGTGTGTGTGTGTGTGCATGTTGTGTGCATGCTGGGGTTCATGGGTTCACTACAGTCTTATTGTTAGTATGGGGAACACTTTAGTTAGTGTCTGCTTTCCAGTGATGCACTGTGGGCACAGCTAACTATAGGCCTTTGCTTCCAACCCAAGATCTGACAACATCCATTAATTTGGGAAAGGGAAGTACAGTATAATTGATCTAGTACCTGTCTCTCTAGAAATGAACCAGAATTATTGATGACACAAAGACAAACCAGATAATTACATACTGTAAAAAGTAATTAATAGCAACAGCTGTGCTATCCTGGCAATAGGAACAAAATCAGCAACAGCAATAGAGTCAAAGACCAACTGGATACTGACATACAATAGGAACCAATAAAAGCTACCACTGCACTACTCTTAATAGAAAAATTATTGTAATTGTCTGTAATTAATAGATATTTTGACAAAGAGTAAATATCTACTAAATGCCACAAGTATACTACATTAACAATAGGACAAATTTCGACAATAATAGCAGATATGTCTAAATATCTAAAGATTAATAAAGTTTAATAGTAAACTAGTAAAGATGGAGGGGTGAGAAAGGGGAAAAAATCAAAGAATTTGAAAAATAAACACAAACAAGATGAGAAGGAGGACAGAAAATGAAATAAAGGCTCCCATTAAGGAAAAAAATTAGAAGAATTAGGTAAAAGTAACAAAAAAAATGATAAAAAAGAGAAAGACAGAAAAAAAGAAAAAATTTAACCCCTTCCCAAAACCAATGAAAAACAAAAGAATCAGTAAAAAAAAAAAAATCCTCTATGTTTTTGATTGAGCAACTTCTTTCCAGGGTCTGCAGTATTGGAATCTACCAGATGTGGGGATGGGAAAGACCGTGAGTCATCACTAAGTTCAACTTTGTTTCCACACTAATGTTTTTCTATGTGAGTACTAAATCCTCCCAACTTTTCCTGTTGGGTGAGGTCACTCAATGGTATCCACCCTAGAGCTATAGTCCATTCAGCCACTTCTAGTTTCTGTGTCCCCCTATATACCACAAGGCACATCTCTCTCCTCAAAACAAGTTCTGAAAATCAGAACAGTTGTCTTGTTATTTTTTCACCCTGCATTTATTAAAGCAGTGATATTAGTGGCTACCCACTGACTTCAATAGAAGGCCATTATGAGAGGCTACTTGATAGTAAAAACAATACTTCTCTACTACAGTTGCTCAGGGTGCATCGTTTTGTGGTACTTGTCTAGATAAACTTCAAAATAATTTAAATATACCTGTCCAGTCTACTGGAGCATTGGAGCTGGTAACAGCTAAAAAGCAATATAACAAACTTGATAACCTTTTTCTTTCCTCCCATATGGGAGCATCAACTTCCATGATGAGGAATCATCCAGTCCAGTCCCCTGAGCATGGAGGCTATGGGCAGACAAGGATTTCTGCAAATAAAGTGCAAAGGCGAGAAAGAAAAATAACTTCTTAGGTATGACAGACAGTGGTTAGTCATGGTCATTCCTTTTTCCTTGCTCACTTCTCAATGTAGACGCTGAACATGCAAAATATTCATTCTTTCAACCACACTTCTAGCTCAGAAAGGCCAGAGGACTTCTGCCTAAACAGACATAAGGTTAAAAGACTTCTGGGAAAGGCTTTGACTCTTGGGTTAAGAAAAACACCTAGACATGTGAGAAAAGCTTTCTCTTGTCATCCTGGCAAAGCCCCTCCTGCATATCTACAAACCCATGTAAAGACTCACTGTGTAGAAATGTGACAACCTTGAAGCATCACACCTAAGGACAAAAACTGTAGATTCTGGAGTAGAAGAAAATAAAGAGCATGCAGTGTCCATGACATTAAGCCACCAACCAACCAGGGATACTTGCCTCTTAATATTTCATTACGTATAAAATAAATGCTCATTAATGGTTAGTTGTTCCACACTGCTCTGGTATCAGAAGGCTCTACAAATGTAACACACACAAAAAAAATCTCTAGAACAATGAAACATAATAGCCAAATTGATAAACAGCCAGTCTAAAACTTAGCATGTTAGTCCTTGGCATCCTTTTTTTTCAGACATGGCCTCACTATGAAGTTCAGGTTAGCCTTGAACTCATTACACAGCCTAGGCTAGCCTGAAATTTGTGGCAATCCTCCCATATCAGTCCCCCAAATGCTGGGATTACAGGTATTCACCACCATTCCAGTGCCCCCAGGTCAGTTCCAAATGAATGCAACACTCTGGAAGAAATTTCAAAACTATCTATCCCTTCATTGAGAATGTGCTAAACCATGTGTAGTGACACATGCCTATAATCCCAGCACTCAGCAAGCTGAAGTAGGATTGTTGCAAATTCAAGACCAGCCTGGGCTACAAAGTGAGCTCAAGACCAGTCCAGCCTGAACTATAAAAAGGGAGAAAAAGAGAGAAGGAAAAAAAAAAAAAAAGAGAGAATGTGCTCACTTATCCTACAGGCATAATTACAAAAAACAAGGAAACCACAAGTTTCCTGTGTTTACATAGAAAACTTACCTCTGGAGAGAGTAACAATTTCATTTCAATTTTCATAATTAATCTTTGCAACATCCTGATGTGGAGACAGAGGGATAAAGGGTGATTATTGCCACTTCAGAAGGGAAAAGAGGAAAAGAACACAGTTACAAGGTTGCCCATGAGACTTGGTGAAAAAGCAAGCCCAAGCAGAGCCCAAAAGCAGCAGAGATAAGTGTTAGATAACCTGCATCCCTCGGGCACTCTCCTGATGACTCAGCACCTCTGCTGAGTCACCCAGTTCCTAGTACCTCCCAGAAACTAGACTGAGATGTCCTGTAAAGGGAGAAGATTACAAAGGCAAATCAAACCAGCTTAATCAAGTCACTGTAACTAAGGCAACCTGGGCATTTTTTGGACACAAAAATATTTAGAATGAAAAGACCAAAAGGGAGAAAAATATAAAGAAAGCACCAGTACCAAAAATTACATGACAGTGCTTCAAAGTCAAAGGTATTTTTCAGCAACTTCTACAAAGTTAACAAAAATGCAGTAGCTGGAAGTAGCAGAGAACAAAGAAGTGTTTTGTAATTGTATTAAGCATTGTTAGAGAGTTAACTGAGGTTAGGTCAGAGTGTTAGTTTAATAAAGGAAGGCATGATGCAACTTTTTCAAAGTATGCCACGTATGGTCCACACAAACCACAGTGCCTCTTTCACAAGCGTAACTCCACCCGGGGTCAGACCTCTTGCTGCATGCGCACTGACTATGTGAGTGACTTCTCATTGCCTCAAATTCGGTGAGCAAGTTTATGTAGGAGTGAAGGGAATACCACCAACCTCAAAGAGGTCTCACTTCAGTTTAGAATTAATTGATGAGGTTTTTTGTATGGAGTCTGGCCCATTGAGAGTAACTAGCATAAAATACTTTTTATTATTAAAAGAACCAAATGATATAATTGACAGATATTTAAAACATAAATATATGTGTGCATTTATTTATTTTGGTACCAAGAATTGAACTCAGGACCTTGAGCTTGCCAGGTAGGCACTTGCGCCATGGAGTTATATCTCCAGCCTACATGGGTGCATTTCATATTAATATTTGGCAGAGTTAAAGAATTGATAATATTATAAAACACTAAGACTATCTCAACAGATGCTAAAAATTGCAAAACATGAAATCCATATTCTCTCGCTACAGTGTAATAAATAAACCAATATTTTTTAATGGTAAAATTTCAACTTCCTAGCCATCGACCACCACTGAGTAAAATTATTTTGTCTATGGCAGTGAGGAACTGGTTGACTATTCATGGTAATATTTTTCTGCCATAAAATCATAAGGAGTGTTCCCTCTTATTAAAGCTGCTGGATGGTATTAAAGTCCTTGAGCTGTAGATTTTGCTGTAGAGAAAAGTTAACTTTATTTTATGAAACACATCAGGGGAAATAGGTCTTGTTCTGAGAGTGAGGAAAGGGTGTGGTCACTCCTGGTAGGTCTCTAGATTTCACAGAACCACAGGTAGAAAAAAAAAAAAAAAAAAAGAACCACAGGTAGGAGCATCTGCTGGAATAGGACCTTCACTGTAGGCCCGCTCCTTGACCCCCAGGAAAGAACTAAACACCACAGTTTTACCCCCAAGGCCAAATTTGACACTGAGCATGTGACAGTCTCATCAAAAACTGCCCTGTAATAAAATATAGTTGTACTCCTTTATTGTTAATAATTTATGGTTAAACTTTGTTGGTTTATGGCAAAACCCTAATTATTGTATCCCATGATTTTGTAGGTCTAGAATTTGGGTAGGGATCAACCTGATTGTTGTTCTGTTCTGTACAGAACTGACAAAGAGAACCCAGCGGGTCTCAGTAAGCAGATGGCCTGAAGGGACCCAGGATGGTGTCACGAAGGTACAATAAAGCCACTGAGCATATGTGCCTGGGCAGGGATGGCTGAAGGACCAGGTGTGCGGACCTGTTAGCGGGGCACCTACACGTGGCCCTGCTGGTTCTATCTACAGTGACAGGTCCCAAGAACGAGGTGCCCACGGATGGAAAAGGGCAGTAAATGAGCCCAAACAAGAGAGCTGAAAGTCTGGGATCGGGGAGCTCACAGTCTCTCCCACTGCTGCGGCCCCATCCCTCATCTCAGTCACTTTTTATTAGAACAAAGGATGTGACTAAAACCAACAGGAGAAATTCATTATCCCTTTCCATTTCTGCCTTTCGGCTGGTGGTAGCAATCTTCAGGCGGGCCTTCCACACCCAGCATGTTCACTCAGGTTAGCTGGGGATCGTGAGCCGACCATCAGTAATCAGTCCATTAGCAATACAGTCCTTTCCCCACGTGGCCCCTCCACCGTGGTATTTTTACACAATATGTGGTGGGTCACATGGAAGTTTGAAGCAGCTTGGCCTTTTATAATCTAATGCCCACAATCACCTACTGTCACTTCTACTGTTTATTGGTCAAAGCGCTCATTAGCAATACCACATGAACAGAAAATGTACCTACCCTATCTCTCCACAGTGGGAACCTTGAACCCTTTACAGCCATAATCTTAAACCACTAAAGCAGCACTGGCGGAGACTTGTGACACTGGCAGCACGTAGAACACACTGAACATCAAGGGCGGGCCTGTCCCTAGTTTTGTGGACTGCGTGAGGCACCAAAGCTCATAAGCAGCATACCGAAGGGAAGGGAGCCATGCTGGTTTGCATTATAGTTATAACATACCAAGAAAATATCCAGAAACTTTTACCTTACAAAAGATTTGAAGTTCTTATCCAGTTAAAATAACTCCATTCAGGTCCAGGGGTTTAGCTCAGTGGCGCAGTGCCTACCTGGCAAGCGTTAGGTCCTGATTTCCATTCCTGATATCTGCCCACCTCCCACAAAACTAAAATAATTCTATTCATAAGGTAAAATAGTTCTATAGGGCTTAAATGAAATGTTTCTTCCTCATTATATTAGCTTTGTACTATCTGCTGTAACAAAAACCGCATACTTAATGGTTCTGAACAAAAACAGATTGTCTCAGTTTTGTAGATAGTGTGTCCTGCACGGGTCTGGAAGAGTTAAAAGCTGCTTGTCTGAAGGACAGTGCTCCTTTCTGCAGGCTTTAGGGAAGGATTTGTTTCTTTGCTCTTCCAGGTTGTTCACGACATTTAGTTCTTTGAGATTACATTTAGTTCTTTGAGATTATATCCGGAAGTCCCTGTTTCCTTGATGAGTATCATTTCTCACTTCCAGAGACCACCACATTCCTTGGCTCCTGGCTCCTTCCTTCCCTCTAAAGCCAGAGGCGGCAGATTGGGCCCCTCCCAAACTTCCCATCTCCCTCTCCTCTCAGACTTCAGCCAGGAAAGTACGACCCTGTTGATAGGTCATGTGATTAGACCAGATACATTTAGATAGTCTAGGATAATTTCCCCACTCCAGATCTCTAATTTAATCACACATGAGCATTTCATTTGCCATGGAATCTAAACTATTCATGGGCTCTGAGGATTAGTAGGCATTTCTGAGGGGACTCTGCCTGCTACACCCAAAATGTTCCATCTGAATTCCAAAGTCTTGTTGCTATATTACCAGTGTACACCATTATTCCTGGATTTTCTTTAGTTTAAACCTCAGCATTAAGGGATTAAATACTGATTTGTTTTCACAAATACAGTGATTTACATCTTTTATATACCCGTGCGCACATACATATAACACACTGCTCTTTTTCTCATCCTTGCAATATTTACATACTAATTTTTAGAGGCTATTATAAGCAAGTAAATATTTTTATAACTAAAACAGTGATATGATTTTTTTCTTTCTTGTACAACTATAGTCACTATTTGCCATATTTAATTGCATTCACTTAATTTGTGTACACATTGATCAACTCAACTCTGAAATTTTCAAGAGAATTGGGAATAATTCTGTATACATTCAAACACAACAGACAATTATTCATTTTTTTCTTTTGAAAACATCCCTGCTTTACCTTCTGCCCTTTCATTTCAGTATGGATTGTTTTCTTGTGTCCTATCACTGCTAACCTGTAGCTACCTATCTTATTGGTGACATTTCTAGGATCCCCTTTACATTTCCCGTATGTGAGGATCATCTGTCTGCTGTATTACTCCCTTTTCTTGTTGGAGCACATTTTCCAGTAGCTCCTTGACAAAAGATATATGCTTTATTTTTTTTTTAGCTTGACTATTGTAAAATGTTTTTATTTCACTATCACATTTCTTTAACCTTTAAACTCTGCTTAGCACTGTGGCCTAGAAACCATCTTTCCTTGTCTCCAAGATGATGCGGAGATTTGAATGCGGACAGTTGGCCCCCGCAGAGCTCACACTCACAGAGTACAGAGAGGGACAACTGTGGAAGAAGTTAACCAGAACAGCATCTCCACACCAAGCATGTTCAAAAGCAGATCATTTGTAGAACAGCATAAACATGAAACTTGGGGATCTGGGAAATGATTGATCTCCTTAAGCCAGTGGAGTGAAACTGTCTGATATCACTGAAAGTTCTAAAAGATTTGCCATCACTGCCTTAAACAGTCGGCATCTGCATCCTTCAGAAGTCTTGCCAGCCTTTGACCTCCAGACTTTGACATCCCAGTCTAGTTTGAAGACCACCATTCTAAAGCATCAGCTTTTCTGGGAACTGTGGGAACCCAGGCCTGGGGGACACAAAGAACCTCGCAGTCTCATACTTTCCCTCTTCTTTACCTACCTTGCTGTGTTGATTTGGGTGATACTTTGCAAGGGGAACAATATAATACAGGACACATTTTATAAGATTATTTATAACAGTCACCCAAAGAATGCTATACAAAAGAGTGCAGGAAATCTGTCCACACACTAAGACCAAGGAAACTAGCTGAGGGCCTGGATCCCACAGAAATGTTCTGAATGAGTCCAGCTGAAGACCTAGAGCTTATAACAGTGCCTTCCACAAGTCCAACTGAAGGCCCAGAGCCCGTAACAATATCTCATGCAGGTCTGTTTCACGGATCTGTGCTGGGAAGGCCCAAAGATCAGTGGTGGAATCTAGGAAGTCTGTACCAGTGGGATGAAGGGTCTGTGCTAGCAGGCTGAGGGATCCGCACTGGAGCCAGGAAGCAATGCACAAAGTTAAGAAACAGAGCTCCCCTGAAAAGGGCCACACCAATCCTCACCAACAGTGAGGTACCAAGCTCCACCAATGGTGAAGACAACTGAGTTCCCATCAGGAAGGCCAACGCACCAAGCTTCTCCAGGAGAACTGCAGTGTACCATCTTCCCCTCTGGAGCCAGGAAGTGATGCTCAGAGTGAGGACCAAAGTGAACTGAAGCCATTCTCAGTGACAACAAGGTCCTGAGCTCCTCCAAGGATGAGAATAGCCAAGTTCATGACAAGCTCCTCCAAAAGAACCAACAGCTCCTCACAGCTTCTACCAGCTCCCAACAGCCTTTCAGTTCCCAACAGCCTAACTTCTTCTTCTCCAGTCCTCCCTCCTATGCTGCTGGCAACAGTCGTCAGGTGGGCCTCCCACAACCAGTACCACATTTACTCAGTTTAGCTGGGGGTTATAAGTTGACCACCAGTTGTCAATCCACTGCACTTTCAGAACTGGAAACAAAGAGATTGCAGCATCTTTTTCTTCTGGGCCAACTTTCTCTTTCCACCTTATAAAACGCCAGTAACTGTACCCGGTGGCGTTGTTGTGATGAGGATGTTCACTAGTTACAATGTCTCTGGAGTCTGGCACCTGGATACTCAAATGCTCTGCCGACAACTGTCCTTTCTTATTTTTCATTTTAAAATTTGTATTAAAAGTTTATGGGGATCTGTGGGCTACATAGGAAGAACTTAAGATACATGTGCATTTTAGATTTTTTTTTTAAGGCTCTTGATTGTTAAGAAGTTAAAATAAGGAAAAAGAACTCTCTAATCACATTTATCTTTATTGTGAGCAATGTCCACATATGTGCCTGCTAGGACAATGCTAAAAATTACTGTTAATTTTAGTAATATTTTAAAGAAAGTAATAAAGAGCTAGACATTGGGTATTATGGCAATGGTGTAACCTTTCCCGATTTTTATATCATCGTAGAGGCACACCTGTGACACCATAAACAATTAGCTGTCTACGATTAATTGCCAAAATAAGAGAACACAGTTTTTGATTCAAAATCCTAAAATACCCAGGGTATCTGTTCCAGAGCATGATCCTGTAATCTTCTTAGAGAGAAATACAAAACAGAACCTAAACTATAAGTTGGTAAGAAATATAATTGAAAAATTCATACTAAAATTCAAGCAGATTACCTTAATGTATTTTCAACCTCTGAATCCAAACACAGAAATAAACACTATGATATTAAAATTGAATTTTCACTCCTAAGGTTAATATGGAAATGAAAAACTACAAAAATATTTTTTAAACCAAAGTTTGCTAAGCATTTTTAGTTATCTGAACATTTATTTGTCTTGCATTTTTAACTTTCTCAGAGAACAACAGAAACATATTCTCAACTTGCAGTGGCCTTTAAATCTAGGACCTATAGAGAGGGAAACCTTTTCAACTAAAAAACTGTTTAACAGTGTAAAAAATAAATCCAAGGTTATGTCAGTGAATGATACAGAATAGCAATTTAATAGTTAATACACATTACATATTTCATGTTTTAGGTGAACTATTTCATGCCCTTGTGTTAATAACTCACTAATTAAATTACTCATTTAATTAAATGCAGAACTGATATTTAATATTCCCATGATAGAGCAAATGTAGATAGCTTGAAAATGTCCCAAATGGCTGCAAGCAATACAAATGTGTAGGTATTTCAGTCTGTAAGGCAGGAAAAAAATCAATATCTGATTTAAATTGTCCTAAGAACTCAAGTTTAGATTTCCCTTTCCAGTTGGCATTTGCTGAATTCTAGATTCCACCAATTGTCTTTAAATTCTAAACAGGGAAAAACTACTTCCTTAGAAGTAGTTAAAACACACACACACACACACACACACACACACACACACACACACACACCATGAAAACTAAACCACTCTAAAGAGTGACAATCAAACCAACCATCAACCATCATTACTAGGAAAATTTGTGTCTAGGATTAAAACTGTAAGTAGGACACAGGGACAAAGCTAAACATGACATATTATGTTTCAGTTGCATTTGCCAGCTGAAAGCTTTAAAAATTACAAGTTTTCCAATAGGTAAATTACATTCATATTTTTCCCATAATCAAAGGATATAGATCAAAGTTTGGTTTCAAAATCTTGTTGCTTTCTTAAAAAGCATTCCCATGTAAAAAATAGGCCAATGCCTGGGTCAATCAAGAGACCAACTCAGGAAGTGATCAAAGGCATAGGAAAAAAATTAATTTGCAAATTATTTTGGGTTGTACAAACACATGTCCTGAGAGCCCCAAAGTCCCCACAGAGTGAAGTGTTGATGTCTGTGCCTGCCTCCTGCCTCGCCATAGTTTTCTCATTAAAATGGTTCATTTTGAAACCCATGAGAAAGAGCACCACTGTACCAGAAAAGGAGGCCGCAGGCTTAAAACTGTAACACAATAGTTTTAACAACTTAAATTTTCTTTTACCTTTAATCTATTGGCAAGCTAAATGTGAAAGACATATTTTGAAATCAAATTTTTCACCAAGAAAAATCAAATCTTGTTTTGTTTTTGACACAGGGTATCACTTTTGGGTTCAGGCTGGCCTTGAACTGACTCTGCACCCCAGGATGGCCTCCAACTTGCACCAATCTTCCTGCCTCAGCCTCCCCATTGCCAAAATTAGAGGTGTGTGTCACCATGCAAGGATCGAATCTTGGTTTTGAAAAGAGAATTTTATCAGATCATGAAATATCATGTAAGAGTGTGACACAGAACTAGTAAAATGCCATTGCTAGAGAGATAGAAAAAACTGTTTCAGTGAGAGGACTCCTGGATTTAGGGGTGGCAGGAGCAGAACAGAAGCGAATGATTTCCATTCCTGAAGTGATCCTTCTGTTCAGCTACTAACTGGGTCTTCTTGGTTATGCATTTGGTTTGTACAAAATTTTTAGATCAACAAAATGTTTATTACAGAATCATATACCCCACCTATTACAACTTAAAGTTTCACTAAATCAGAGAAAAAGAGAAGCTTGGGGCTACCAAATGGGGTAAGGGATTGTGTTAAAATGCTGAGACGAGGCCTCTCAGTATCAGCTGAGACCTGAGGCAGGTTCCACACACAGAGGGTGCTGCCCCTCTGCTACACATCACCTCTGATCCATGCTGTGTTTGGAATTAGGGCTAATTCTATTCTGAAGTCTCTTCCCTCACTGCAATAGTTCCCAGACAAAATCCACTTAAAAGTCTAATGAATGTTTGGGTTTCCCCCAAATATATACTGAACCCCTACTCTCCAGTGTTTCGGTATTTGAAGTTGTGGCCTTTGGCAATTAGGGGGGTATAGCTCAGTGGCATAGGTGTCTGCCTGGCACGCACAAGGTCCTGAGTTCAATTCCTGGTACCAAAAAAAGAAAACAAAAGAAAAAGAAGAAACACGAGTGTCCTCTCCCTGCGTTCAAAGTCCCTGTATGCTGCCCTGCTACCTGCATGCACGGGGGATAGAGTAATGAAAGCACCGCACACGGGGCCATGGGCACACCGGGGAGAAGGCCCTTACCTGACCTCAACCGTGCTGGCACTTCCGCCTTTGGATTTCCAGTCTCCACCACTGTGAGAAATAGATGGCTGCTGTGCTAACCGCGCCATCTGTGATATTTTGTAATGGCAGCCCTCACTGACAAAGGCAGATTTTCTTTGCAGTATCACGTCTTGTGCCTCAGAGTCTGCCTCATTACAGGGTGGAATACCCAGTCTCACCTCTCACGTGAGACTTCATTTTATCTGAGGCAAGTTTTGATTTGCTTGGGTTTTTTTGAGACTACACAAAGAGTAAGACTTGTATTTCATAAAGTGACTGCCATCTGTTCACTCTGAATTTTATTTTCCTGTAAATTTTCTGGTTATCAGTAGGTTTTTTTTTTAGGTTTTTCTTCCTGTATTCTGAGGTTTGATTATAAAGTACTAAATACAAGAAAATTATTTGTCAAATACCTTTCAGGTTGTTGGCCCCATCTGTGTCAGGAGATGATAAATTGAACAAAATGTTGGTCCCCCAAAAGTTCACATTCCAATGAGGGGGAAGGCAGAGGGGATACAAGCCAGTAAACACCCAACTGGGTAAACACGGCATGTCAGTTATCACATGGCAATTTCCAGTTCTGGCCATGAAAACCTATCTCATTTTTTAGTAACCATCCACCAAAAATAACTATATGAAAACATTAAGAAAGCACTACAAGTAGGAGTAGATGGACTCCAGTGTTCAAGATAGGAAAACACAACAGGTGAGCTTCACATTTACCCTGGATTTCTCCTTGAGTACATTTTCTAGCATACCGGAAAAAGGTTCAGTGTAGAAGCAGCAACCTCATCAAGCAGAGATACAAGTTAAACATTTAGAGTTATCAAACCATCTTGGACTTGTAGGGGCAAAACTCTAGAAAGGAAAGAATCACAAAGAACCCCTTACGTCACTGTCTGACTCTGCAAAATTTCATGAAGGCTACGTCTTCAACAATCTTGAAACTTGGAAAAAAAAGGCCAAGCATGGGGCCAAATACCTGCAACCCCCGCGCTCAAAGTTCAAGACCCACCTGGACAACTTAGACACGGTCTCAAAATAAAAAATAAAAAGGGCTGTGGGTGTAGCTCAGTGCTTGCCTGTCCCTGGTTTTGAATGACAGTACATAAAAAATAAATAAAATAAAATAAAAATATAAAAAGCTTAAAGAAAGAATTCTAGGAGAAAACAGTAACAGAGACTAAAGAACCAGAGAAACTTTATCAGCTGCAAAGTCCTGGGGAGAGAGACATTGACACTCAAGTAGACACATCTTGGTGAGCACACAGACATTAAATTGAGACCCTCAAGTGGCTTTCTCCAGCGCTAAGGGCTGTGCCATAAAAGGGGAAAGTTTAAATAGACCAGACAGGTTAATTCCTACAATCAAGCTCTAAAAGAATCACGATCATTTCCCAATTATCTAGGGTGCCTTCCAGAAGAAAATTTAACCCTCTTTGAAGGAAGACAGTAACCGTCCAGATCTTCCAAAAACTTTCAGGCACAATGTTCAGCATCTAATAAAAAAATTATCAGTATATTACAAAACAAGGACAAAGGACCCCCAAAACACACAATAGAGAAAAAGATAATAGAAATGGACCCAGGTGGAAAATGTCAGCTGAAAAATGGAAATGCTACAACTTCAAAGTACAACATCTGCAATTAAAAGTGTATTGTGCAGGCCTCACAGCACACCGGAGGCTGTCGATGCGAAGGCTGGTCACTTAACTGCCAGACGAAGAGAAACCACAAAGTCCGCAGAGCTGACAACAACAGTAAAGAATAAGGAGACTCAGTGACATTTAGGAAAACAAACATGAGATTAATAGTGCTGGAGAGAATAAGAAAAACACACTTGAAGAAATAAAGACCAAACATTCCCTAAAATTGATGAAAAATCATAGACCCCAAGCAAGATAAATCCAAACCATACCCAGGCACAACACAATCAGACTACAGAGAGAGAGAGAGGGAGGGAGGAAGAGGGAGGGGAGAGAGGGAGACAGAGGGGGAGAAATAGGGAGGGGAGAGCGAGAGAGGGAGAGGGGAGAAAGAGGGAAGCAAGAGGGAGGGGAGAGAGAGGTGAAAGAGGGAGGAGGGAGAGGGAGAAAGGGAGGGCAGAGGGGGGAGAAAGAGGGAGGGGAGAGGGAGAGAGAGACTTTAAAAGTTTTGGGGCATGAGTGTAACGTAAGTTGCAGAGGAGCAAATATATAAACAGCAGATAACTTCCCATCACAATAATGGAGTCCAAAAGACAACGAACATTTTTCAAGCGCTTAAAGAGGACAAGAAAACTCACATACAACCCTGTATCTATTAAACATGTCTTTCAAAAAGAACAAAAATAATTCCTTTTTAAAAAAAGTGAGAGAATTTATTTGCCTTGAGATTTGCACTATGAGAAACCATTAAAATATATTTTAAGTAGCTTTTAGCAACCTTCAGTTTTGTCCTATTGTGTTAATTCCCCAAACAGTACAAGTTAATCTCAAATGCTGATAGTGTTTTAGGACACCTGTTCGAAGGTTTTTGACAAAAAAGATGCTTCTTGTTAATGATATTTAGCTAGGCATAATATAAATTGCTACTTCTCAGTACAGAAAGAATATCAGATTTTGAAATTATTAGGGATAAACAAGGGCCAGAGGAAAGAATATCTAGGTAAGGAGACAGTGCCACCCAAGCAGAGAGATTTCTCACATTCTATGCTGAAATGAAGTGGATTTAAGAGAACTATAAAAATTCACTTTGCGACCATCTGGTATAATCAAATATTACTGTCTCCTTACAAAACATGGTACCAAGTGAGATACTACAATAAGCCACAATATAGATCTATGTTTCTATGGAATCTCTTAGTATAGGGAGATCTATGGCTCATAAAAAGAAACTTCCTTCTGAATTTAAGATTTGCCCTATTTTCTAGCCAGAGTTACTAGGGATAGGACAGTTCAAAATGATGTCTAGGATTTGCCCTGGTTATAAGCTGTGTTGCAATAATACTTGCTCTAGCCAGCTTTTCATTAGGTTTTACAAGGCAGCCTCTCCCAACAGGACACTTGCATGATTCTTCCAGAAATGGTGGTAAGGCTGCCTGATTTTAGGTAGGAAAAAATTGCAGCCTCATACAAAAGTGGTTCTAGGATCCTGCAGCAAAGCTCCTTTGTCCTCAGAGATAAATTGCTTTCTCAGTTGCTACTATTGGTCCTTTGCCGGTGTCAGGCTTGGGCCCTCCCAGGGGTTTCTGGATTTAACTTCTCTGGTAACCAAATCCTAATACACAAAAGTCATATTTTCCCCTCTAAGCCAATGACTCTGTCTGGAGATTCATACTGATCTTCCTAGGAAAAACAAATTGTGTAAATGTCATAAACCAATACTTCCACTACAGCAAATCTGTGATCTCCATAAAGCAGATGACCTGAGAACAAAGCTCTGCCGAACTGTGAATTCTCACAGGTGAAGGTCTATGACAACTGTCCTGGGGCGCGGGAGGGTGGGGGAGCATCGAGGGCCAAAGCAGCTCTGTACCCATTAACAGGTAAGTCATGTAAAAGGAGAAGGAAATAAGATTCTTCTTTAAAAGTATAGTTTGGGTTAGGTAATCCTTCAACCTTAGAAACTGAAATAAAATATCAAAAGAAACTAAAGGGAAGTTTTTTGTTTGGATTGCAGGTTTGTTTGGTTTTTACTTTTTTGAGACAGGGTCTTGCTATGTAGTCCAGTCTGGACTTGAACTCACTGTGTAATCCAGGCTGGCCTCGAACTGCGTGATCCTCCTGCCTTAGCCACCCAAGTGCTGGGATTATAGGTATGCACCACCACACTCTGCTCTTACAGGGAAATTTGAAAAAGTAAAGTTCTTTCTTTTTGTGTAAACAACATATTGTCTCCCTACTGTAAGAACCTGAAAGAGTAAATAAAATCTGAAAGGTACAACAGATATGGTGAAAAGGAAAGAAACTGCTCAAAAGGAAAGAACAACTGTGATGAGGGAAAAGAGAAAAGAAAGGATAGGGAAAAATATATATATATACACACACAAGATACCTAAGGTAATTGTACTACTAATTTCTATTGCTTTATTAAAAGGAACAATGTTTAATTGTTTGATCAATCTTCCATGCCTATGTTTCTCTGAGTAACCCATTTGAAGATAACAGTATGTACTATAACAACCATTGCTAATTTTCTATCAGCTTGTTTGAAATTCTGTATTGTTTTTATTTTTGGTTTTTTTATGCTTTGTATTTGTAAATTTTTTTTTCCCTTTAAAATAAAAAATTGGGGCTGGGGATGTAGCTCAGTGGAATAAGTGCCTGCCTCACAAGCACAAGGCCTGAGTTCAATCCCTGGTACTGCAAAAATAAATTAATTAATTAATTAATAATAATAATACAACAAAAACAAAAAAAGGTAAAGATTTGAAAGGGGGAAAAGACATATTTAGAGGCCAAAGTAGTAGGTTCTAGTAAATCTAAATTCAATTAAACAAACGGTTAAAAACATTCTTGATCCAGAAAGTTAACAGCCTACGAAAAGCAAAAGTAAATCTTACAACAGGAAAGAAAAGATTATGAATTTAAGTGTATCAGATAAGCTGCCTATGGTAAGCACGATGATAAATTAGGGAAATCCTGAGGCTGCCTCTTTCCAGTGAATCATCAGCCATGGTAGCAGTAGGTCTTTCACCTTCATACATGCGTGTATCTACTTTCCCCCTCCTCTGCAAACTTCTATTACTGCAAGCACCTCCCACAAACAATGGTGTCCCCAGCAACTCCCCCTTTTCTCCTTCTGATGGCGGAGAATAAAAATTTCGTTGACAACCAAGAACCCCATCTTTGCCCACCAAGCCACCAACACGGCTGAGTACTCCAGGGCTGTACTTTAAGAACAGCCTCCTATCTCCACCGCTGGACCCTCACCTTCGGCTCACGCGCAAGTCTGAAACGGTTCTGGACCGTGGTGAACACTAGCTTTCACCTGCCAAGACTCACGGGGTCGTCATCATTTTTGCTGTATTTGCTCTTTTGACGGTAGCTACCCATCCTATGGAGGGCCTCTGCTTCCCACGTATCTTGTGACTACACTGGGTGCAGTTTCAGAACAAGATGCTGGGCCTGGTTCCGTTTCACCACTCTCCTGAACACATCCTAGATGGGTCAGCCAAGGAGTAGGCTGCAGATCTGCACCTCCTGCATCCAACTCTGTGCCACTGAACGCTTAATCTTATCTTTGATGTCAGCTCATGGGAGGCATTTGTCATGGCTTGCGTCTAATATCCGCTCAAAGCCTCATGCAGACACACACACGTTTATGAAGGTGAAAGACCTGCGCCTACCATGGCTGATTAGTCCGAAGGGGCGGTATCTGGAGTGTGTGATGCTGTGATCAAGGGTGGGTGATTATTAAATTAGCCCACTAATTGGTTTGGTGTAGTTTTAGGTAGGATCAAGGGTGTGAATGCCACTTGCCCTACAGACAGGTCTGCTAAATAAAATATAAAGGACAGTATCTCTGCTTGTTGCTTGTAGCCTGCTGCCTTGCGGACTTGTGTCTGCCACGAACCGCCTCTCCTCTGTGAAGATACTCTGACGTGCCACCCTGCCTCGGAGCTGGTCACATACCTGAAACCTCCACAAACTGAGCCAAATAAACCTGTCCTCCTTTAACTCTGGCTGTCAAGTATTTTTTCTCAGCAATGAGAAGACAGCATGCAGTGGAATGACTATTATTGCCTAACATGTAGCATGCAGCTATATATTATTTGGTCAGAAGCCTTAGTATTTGATGACTTAATCACATGATAGAGGTACTATTTTGGCAAATCATTGACTTCTTGTGGGGATCTTAATTACCAAATAATGACCTGGAAATTAGGAGGAATGTTATACCCTTGTCTTCTTGCAATATTTTATGTATTATATCAAAGAAAATAAACATTCAGACATAAAAAATTTACCTGCCCAGTTTGAGTCCAGTCTTTTTCACAGTTCCTAACACATGAGCATTCTTGTCTCAGCACTGTCACCAGCAGTTTAAGTATGACATTAGAAGCAATGTTGGCAACTGATACAGCTCTGAAAAACGTGGTTGGAGTTCAACATTATTTGGACTCTACTGAATCAGCCTAAACATCTTTTAGGAAGGTTTCATTGCTGTGTTAGTTTCAATTTAGTGCTTTTGTTTAAGCTATTCCTAATTCACCCCAACCTTCATGTTGAATGCTTTGATATATTACCACCATGGCTCTCACTGTGACTCTTCCTTTAGGGACATGATTTTTTCTCTTTTTACTAAAATATATTGGTGCAAACTCTCCAGTATCTGCCTAGTTTATGGACCATCCAGAAATTATTTAATCAGATACTTATTAATATCAGACTACATGAGCATATCAAATAAGACTACAAAGCAGATCTTGTGAATGAAATTTTTATTTACATTGTATCTAGAAGCAGATACATAAATTCTTATATAATTAATTTCCAAAAATGTGCAAGAAATTACTATAATTTGTTTACAAACCAAAACACATATTAAAATCAATGGACTTTGGATAGTTCATTCTGTGGTGTTCTCAGTACAAATGGTACACACCTGATTTGAAACATACAGAAAAAGTGTAAACTACAGCAATCTGGATTCCAAGTATTAATTTCATGGCACTCCAACAACTATGAAATTTCTCTAACCCAACACATATACTATTACAAATTCGGTAAGAATTTTCCAACACCTCTGTAGAATTTGGATCAATTTTCAGAAACTGCAACTACATACTTTTGCCACTTTACGACTCATCAATAAAAAGGATGTTTATAAAGAACCTTCTTATAGGATTAAAAAAGTATTGAAAGAAACCCAATTTGTGATTACTAGCGTACCAATAGCTCTAGAATTTTAGTTATTTGTGGAACTGGCTATTGTTCCTTATTAGAGTAAGAAAACTGTCTATCGCTGGTAGTGTAATTTCACTTTCAAATTAATAGTTCACATTCAAAGCAATTAAGATTTAAATCAAAATTAATTATTTTAAATCATTTGTAAAGCAATTATCTCATATACAATGAGAAATGTAATCAAAACTGGCATTCCTGAAAGCAGTGTTAGATGTATAGCACTAGCAGAGACATTGCACAAATCTATTTAAGATTTTAGTAACTTTCATCTTGTTTCAACAATCCTGGCTCAGAACATGTAATATCTACTCTGTGTTTTGTTTCCTATCTGCCAATGACTTAGCCTTTGGCACATGATTTTTTTTCAATAGCAAGAGGGTTGTCCTGTGTAGCTGGTTTCCTTAAAACTATTTTTAGTTCTATGATCATTTCCTGTGATAAAATGTGACCTTTTGAATTTTTCGATTATTGCACCACGTAGAAAGAGTAAGACATTTTTCAAGTACTTTCTATAGCTTTCTTACTATTTACGAAAATGCATAATAGTGTCCTACTATACCTCAAAATCTTACAGCCTCCATGTTTTGTGATGAAATATTTGATTTTTTTAAAATACCACCCAGGATTCATTCATTGTAGCAAGTGGATCTAGCTTTCCTGTTTTCTTTTTTCTTACCTTAAGCTCAGATTTTTTAAAGCATACATTTAAGAATCACTTCCAGATTTTGTTCATACATCTAAGTTTTCTTGCAACAAAACCCAGAAAACCAAACTGCATCTAGACCAAGCTACAGGATGCCCTTCCCTCCGTTCCCATACTTCACCAGACTGCTGATGTATCACATAAAGCCAATCTCCCCCATCACGATGTGCCGCCTCTATCAGTTGGCTGCCTCTCTACAAAAACTCAGAAAATTTTGCACATACCTGGTTTGTAAATTTAATTTTTGGCAAATACATCATCAGAACCTAATGATTTCAAATTGGATTATAATAGGGTATATATAACTTTAAGATATATTATGAATACAGAAAAGCACATCAAAAATTTGCTTTGTGAATTACAACAGGATCAGCACTTGCCTTTCAAAAAACACAAAATAAAGTTTTGAAAACGTTCAGATGAAAATAATAATCTTGAAACTAAATGCGTAGATCTTAAACATGGTGTCATGAGAAAATGCAGGGACCAAGTTACATCCATGTGAGACAGGTTGGGGGCAGACAGAAGCCTGTGCCCCATGCACTCCAGGATATGAAAATGCTTCAGGCGATATGGAGACGCCACCCTGACACCATTGCTACACAGCAACTCAGACAAAACCTGCTACCTAACATAGATGCATAGGGACTTTCCACTCACCCTACACGTATTTTAAGCTGCTTAAAAATAAATAGTTTTGCAAAAATAGTTAAATGTCTTCCATTAACTTGACAGTAAGCTTACAACTCTGCAATAGTTCTTAATCCAAATAGCTTATAGTGAACACTTAAATTATATTATTATAGTATATTCTATTTTATCTTGTTAGAAAGAGGAGACTTTGTAACAAGATATAATCAACATCCCACCAAAATTAAGTCCCTTTCCCCTTTTAGGTCAAAATTATTGTAACACTGTGATATTATGGCATTGTGCCTTTTCTTGGCAATATCTCAGTTCTGACCCTACAAAGCAAATACAGAAAAAAACTGAGAATACAGGTATGTTTGAACAATACAGCCAGTAAGTTTGACCAAACACTTGTACCCTCATTTTTAAAAAGGGGTAAAAGGAAAACTTTGACAAAGAAACACCACAAATTACATGCTCACCTAAGACAGAAACATTTTCCTTTAAAGCTTGTGTAGCTGGATACATTTTCTCAACAGAACAATCCTAAGACACTACACCATGGATTTGTGAAATAAATGAATGTTCTGCATTTAAAAATTATTAGGTGTAACAACCCAGTGACTGAATCAAAGAGGTGAAAAACCAGAGGTGCCAAATTACTCAAAATAAACTTAAAAAAAAAAAAAAAACCAAAATCCTATCCTTAAATAGCAGTATATCTGGTGGGAACAAAACTCCCACTTATCTGATATGGGCTTATATTTTTCTGACATGATGCTCCACAATTTCCAAGGTTTTTGAGCCTAAGTCATTACGGGTTGTTTTGACTGTGGACAAATATAGCACAATTTAATAGCAACTACATACAAAAATTAAATCCAACTTTAAAACTATTTATATTCCAATCGACTTAAAACTTCAATGTTATAAAAGAATCCAGTCCACTTATAAAAACTGGTTGTACAATCAAGTCACCCCACAAAATGCTGATAAAGAGACTGCAGATAAAATATTTAACCAAAAGAAAGTACACGTGACGCAAGAGCCCTCGCACAGGAAACTACGATCACTACATACTCTACAGTGATAGTTCTAGCTCCATAGGTTTTATGCCAATTTGCACCCAAGTTGGATGACAGAAAAGACAACAATTTCTAAATTGGTGGTTTATAATTCTTTACAATTTTTTTAATGTAAGGCCATTTATTAAAATACACAAACAGATGAAAATGAAGGAAACAGAAAAATTCAGGTTTTCACAATCGAAAAACAAATAGCACTACCTTAAAAATAATTTAGAAAAGTGTTGTAAAAGTTGTAGATTTGCATTCCATTAACCAAGATTATGTCAATTCATAAATCTAAATAAATCTTTTTAAAGTAGGAGATTCAAAAAAATCATTTTCAGTGTATATGTAAATTCTGTTTATTACACACGTTTATTCAACATTATCTTCTCAAAATGGGTCATTTAAAAAGACAAAGCAATTTTCATTCTATAAGCTTCAACTTCATTTAGGGCTGAACACACATGAAATGTGCTTTTAATGCATAAAAATCACAGTGGATAGCAGCAAAGGACTGGGGGGGGCAATAACAATCTGATAATTCACATTATGATTATTCTGCACATTAATGAAAGAGAATTCACACTTCTAAAACCTCAAGACATCCCTTTTGAAAGAAGCAAAATAAACCCAACACACCTCTCAGACACTTCCCCACCCCTAACAAATTGGTGATTCTGTTACACACAAAACTAAAATAGTTATGGCAGCGAAGTATTCTGATGGCAATGAAAGTTTGTAAACTGTATTTCAATCTCTTTTTTTTTTTCCCCAAAGTGCAAGATGCAGGGTTCTCAATCTTTCAGTAGTGCTTCTCCTGCAAATAATCCTTCATTTTGTTTGGCAAAGGCAGTTTCTGAATTAAGTCTATTCTGGTATACTGACGTATAACAAAACGACACAGGTACTGCAAAGAGCGCACCTGCATGAACCGAGACACTGGATTGGTCAGTCTGACAGGGTAAGTTGCAGATCCAGGCAACCGAGACCTTGAATAACAAAAAGCTCCATTTTCAGAGTCCCTGATTGAATGCTCAATTAGATCAACTATAGATGTATGTCCTTCCACATCCGGCTGTTCATAAAAGCTAAACCTACCATTTGAGTGCTCAATTCTAGTGTGAAGTGTTTTACCATGGGAACGAAAGCTCAAGCTTAAAAGGTAACGGTCATCAGAACTATCCCGAACGAGAAAAGAACCGTCTGGCACATTTGCTAGTTTCCCTTCCGCCTCCCAGCGTGTGATTGGTCCCCAGTACCATCCTTGTTTTGCAAGTTTCTTCAGCTCCTCTGTAAGGCTTGTCACAACCATGGGGCCACTACTTTGCACAGAGTCATAAACTCTCGCAACCCCAGGAGCAGAGTTAGGATCAAAATTCAAATGACAGCGCATACTTTCAGCCACATGAGCATCTGCGCCGGTGAGTCCACTGAAGTTCCTTTGGATTTGATTATTCTGGATTGGAGGTAGCAAAGGTGAAAGTGGAGGGACATCATCATGACTTGCTCTGGGGCTCTGCAACACGACTCCTGTGGTGCCAATCAACAAACCATTCACAGACTGATCCACAAAGATCTCTGGGGCAACGACTAGGTCCTGGTCTACCTGATTCTCATCTTCAGTAAAAGAGCTCCCTCCCACCTGAGGAGTGAGCGCAGAGACCTCCATGGGTGAAGAACTGTCCAGACAATAGCTACGTGATCCTTCCAAAGGATACATCCCTTCGTCTAAAGGCACGGTGTACTGAATGTAGTCCTGAGGCAGAAGTCCAATAACTACAGGCACAGGTTCATCCAGGTGGAGACGCAGGTCCCCACTGGGAGAATCAGAACTCTTGAGAGAGTTATTTTGCTCTTGGCATACAGTTTCAGACTGCAGGTCATGAAAATCCTTTCGAACACCGTTCAACGCAGGACTTGGGTTGGAAGAGTGCACCAAGGCTTTGACTCTCACCTCCATTCGGATGCACGTCTCCTCAGAGTTCGTGGGCCGGAGAGGCCAGGGCGTGGGGCTGTAGTGATGACTGCGGAGGGACGTGGACCTGATCGGCCTCTGCGCTCTGACATCTTTGAAGACAATGGGGGCTGAGGAGGAGGAAAAGGTGTCCTCGTCGGCACAGCTTCCTGACGCGGTGCTGCCCTTGCCCTTGGGCTTCTGCTTGGAAGAAAGCCGCCTCTTTAAGGTGCCCATCAGGCTCTCACTTTTTGATCTGTTCTTCCCACCTTTTTCATCTTCACTGTTGATATCACAGCTGGCCATATCCTTACCATAGCAGCTACCGAACAAGGCATCATCTTTGCCAAAGTCACTGGCTATTGTTGGTTGTTGGACTACCATGAAATCAGTTTCTTCTTTACTTTTATTTAAGTTAAAAGATTTTCGGAAGGTTTTAAGACTAATTTTCTTCATTATGACTAGTTAGTTAATCCACAGAGGTCAGTTTTCTCTCTGGAATATTATCCCCAAACATCTGGAGAGGCTTCAGTGTGCATCTATGTGTTTTTCCGGCTTCACTTAACCTTTGGAGCCATTTTCTGAAACAAAACAAAACACACTTAAATATCCCTAAAAGGAGATTTTAATTTTTCAAGTGAAACTTTCTACCAAAGTTTTATTTTATTCAGTCTAACCCTTTAGCTTCTGAACAAGAATGCCCAAGAGTTTTCTTAAGAACATCAGCTCTATCAGGACAGGGATTTTATTTTTATTTTCATTTCCTGCAGAACAGAACACTACCTACTACATAATGAGCATTCAGTAAGTATTTGATGTTGTTTAAAAACAAGCCTACATATCTACCTTCTTTTCTTGTTTGCACCTGGTCCTGTTTTCATGCATGGGCCAGTGCTCGTGCCTTTTCTAATTAGCACTAATTCTGACTACTCCTTCCCTCCTCCCCTGCCCACCCATCAGTGTACGCCTGCAAAACAGTCAACACATGCAGTGCATAGAAGTGGGAGAATAGCCAAGGCTTTTCTTCAACTACACATTTTAAACATTTAAGCATCTTTTCTTTTTTTTTTTATCTTTTTTGAGACAGGGTCTCAGTATGCAGTTCAGGCTGGCCTTGAGCTCACTTTGTAGCCCAGGCTGGTCTCAAATGCACAACAATCCTCCTGCCTCAGCCTACTGAGTGCTGGAATTACAGGTGTGCCATCATACCTGGCTTAAACGTCTTTAAAAATAAAAGTAATTCCATAATCTGTGTTATCTAGGGAGGTCCCTCTCTACCCAGGAATTTCTTGAGAACAGAGCTCAATCACTGTCATACATTCAGTGCCTAGAGAATGCTCGCAGGTTGAATCTCTTCACCTAGTAGCTTAACCACTACTTAGCAGAAAACTAGTTTAACTTTAATCACATTCATTTGTTCACTATGCATTTACCCTACTACAAACACAGCACTGTGTGGGAACATGAAGACTAATAACCTATTTATAATCTCCAGTAGAAACAGATTTATGAATGGATAAATTGTAAACCCACTAGAAACATAATGGCAACATAAGGTAGGAGTTGACAGGAGAGAAATCTGACAGATGTTCACTTTTTGTTACAGATAGCATTTGGTTGGTGGGTAGATGGAATCTGTATGAAATACTACAAACCACTCAGAAACCAATCAGGGGACTGGGCATATCAATTTCATTTTAAAAAGTAATTTTAAAACACTCCATCAAGTATTATGTTTTCAAAAAAACTGTTAAAATTAAAACATCTGCAGCATTGGCTACTTTTAAATGTTAAGGTGAACATGAAAGTGATTTGCTAAGAACACCACCTCCTACCCAAGGGTGAAGATGTACACAACTTCCCTCATAGCAGAATGGACTGGCTTTAAGATAGTAAGTACTCACATTTAAATTAGCCCCACTAAATTTGGGGTTCAAGCAGTTCTACTTCCCACTATCACATCCGCAACAAAGAAAGCCAAAGCCCAATAATCACAGAAAAAATACTTAGCAGTTATGTATTGGAAAATTACTCCTTTTTCAACTCCTAATAAATATGCAACTCAATACTAAAATTAAACAAAATTCAATATTAGACATCAGAAACTATAAAAGCTCTATTAGGCCATATGGTCTTTTATCTCTTTCCTACATTTTCTAAGCAAAGATCATTCTGGAATTTTTAAAGGAGTATCTGTTTTTCTGTTTCTACATCCAAAAATATATGCCATCTTTTTATAGGATTACCATCTGTCTTAAGCCTAAGTAAATGTTCTGAATTAGTTTTACTGCCTTTGAAATTGTAAAACTCTTAAGTTTACACACATACTTGAAAAATGTGTGTAATGGTTCAAGGGAAAAAGTATTAGACAAAACATATGGAAAATAACCTTCACAAATAATGTCACTACCTGTTTTTGAAGCAATGATTTCCAGTGGTTACTGTAACACCCAATGCAAAAAAAGCAAAAAGGTCAAACTCCTTCACTTCAACAAACTAAATAACTTTTATTATCACCATTTTCCAAATGAGGTACCTGGGGTCTAAGAGGGATTACAATTTGCTCAGTGAAGGTAGTAACTTGCTACTAGGAAATAACAGTCATAGAATTTGAACCTGGCTATTTAATGCAAAGCTCACATCTTTTCCTTACACCAACTACCTTGCCTGAAGTCCACTCTTTCAAATCAGTGTGTCTCAAACTTTCTGGTCTCAGAATACCATTAGCATCTAAAATTTACTGAAGACCACAAAACATTTTAACACCACAGAAAATAATCTACTAATTTATTATTTATTTATTTAAATAATTTACTAATTTATCTTAATACAATATACTCATTAAATGTTAGCATAAACACCACTTTCATGACCTATTTTCCCAAACAACAAACTGAGAGAAGTGGAGGCATTTACGTGAGTGAAAATCTCTTCTGTCTTTGACAATACAGCTGGCCTCACGTCTGCTTCTACATTAAACTGCTCACAACATTTTGCTTTAGTTCAGGTATAAGAAATATAGCCAGCTACACATACAGTTGGAAAAAAGTAGGAATGCATTTCATTTAATAATTTATTCATATCATCATGAATAGTTTCTTTTGATACCACTCATAAAATCAGTAAGTTGTGATTTCTTAAAAGTTATATTGCATTGCAAAATCTAAAACCATGGCATGAATTTTTCTTAATCTATCATATTCAGTTCCGGTGGTGTATCTTGGATTTTGAGCCACTCTTTTATGTAAGTATGATTTGCAACATTGCATATTAAGATACCTACAACATAAAACAAAACAAAACAAAAAATCACATCTGTAAGTACCTATTACCAGGATCTCACTTAAAAAACCGTTAGGTACTGGGAAGTGTCAACAGTAGGAACCGTAAGTTCTCCAAAACTGCAATTTTTGCTTGAAAATGTGAATGTATTTTTGGAAATGATACTGTCAGTCATTTCCACTGAAGGGACAGCCTCACTGGGATCATGTATGAGAAACTAACTAATGAAACTAAGTTAACAATCACACTATGGATGTTAATTGCTCAAGTAAAAGTGTTTTTTCATGAAAAAGTAGCAAGTGCAGTCAGCAACTCAATGACAACAAGCAATTCCCCTCACAATAGCCTTTTTCCTTTCCTATGCAATGAGCTTTTAAAACACATCAATTTCAAGATAAAGAGTCCAAAAATATGTGTACCCAACATGAAGATTTTAAAATATTACTATGTTTACACCTTCACCAATGGCAATCTTGAGTGTAATTACAATTTTGTATATTTTTACCTAACTGCTCGCAATGAAGAACATTATGACTACTACTTACTAACGCTTACCACCATTACAGTCGGGTGCCACTGCCTTGATTCATGGTAAGGAGCCATGGATTTTACCCACCTCTACTCTTGTACCATTAGAGAAATTGAAAAAAGTTAAAGTTAGTCACTAACTCTCCTTAATTCTTGCATCAAAGAAAAATGAAAATGGTACATTATTTATAAACCAGTATAAGGAACATGCTACATAACAAAAATCTATATGGTTCTACAAAGATACTAAAACTAGACTCACAGAAAAACTCAAAGCTTTAAACATTTACAAAACTAAACATGAAGAAACTAAAATAAATCCTATTTACAGGATACAAGAGCATAATAAATGAAAAAATGAAATGTATTACTATTAAATGTTATGAGTTAATTATTTAAACAACAGGCAACAACTAGTAAACAACTATTTGCATAATGAAGAAAAACTATATTTATACTAAACTAAAAATGAAGGGAACAATAATCATATATAAAAATTTAAAACTCACATTAAAAAGATCATTTTATAGCAAAATATATACTGTTAAAATTTGCATCAGAAGATGCAGGGATCTAAGAGGTTAAGGAAGCAAAGGAGGGAGGGAGGATTCCCAACTCTCTTATGGCTCTCTTTCCATGGGGGAGAGAAAATGAGGGGTCAAAAGACACAAAAGCCCTATAACATTATACAATTTCAGAGCACAAGGAAAAAAACATTTAAATGAAAAGTTTGCTAATAACTCTATAATTTGAAAAAACTAGCAAGAAAATATAAAAGACTAAATCTTACATAGAATAGCTTCAAAAAGATAAAATAAGAAAACAGAGAATTAGATGAAAACCTTAAAATTCCTCATAAGAATACAGTAGATTTAAATGTATATTATAAAACCTTGATTCCATTCCTTGGGAAAAAAGATGAATAATTTGACTGTACAAAATATATTTATCTCTAAATAACCAAAAACTGTCATTAAGCGAAAGTGAAATGAGAAAGATTGCAAACATACATGCCAATGGATTAAGTTCTGAAACACAGAATGTGCTGCTATGCTGGAAATCAGTAAAAAAGACAAAACTTTTAGTAGGAAATGGTCAAAACACACAAGCAGTTCACAGAAAGACAATGATGAAGACAGGCAAAAAAGCACGCAAAAATGAAACCGGGCAAGCAAAAAAGGTTCAACAATGCAACTGGCCAAGCAATGCCCTGAAAGTGTCTCCTTTCATCACAAGGAAATGCAAGGAAACTGTTCTGTGTCTTAATTGTGGAGATGGTTACACAATTGAACACGTTTGTCAAAACTCAATACACTAAAAAGGTTAACTTCACTGTGAAAGATACCTTAATTTTTAAAACTCACTAAAATGAAGAGTCAAACCAAAACAAGATAACATCTTCCCCTACAAGTTTGAAACACATCTTTGGAAAGGATATCCCAAAGAGAGCACTTACTATTCCAGTGGTTGAAGTGGTAATTGATAGAACTTAAGAGAATTTGAAAATACTTATCAAAAATTTAAGTTAACATATGCTTTAACCAAGCAGTCCTACACTATTAGGAATTTGTCTTTTGAATATATATACTCATGCCAAAAATACAGACCTGTGGACAACAATGTTTCCACTACCTTTAATTTTTTTTAAGTATATGCTACATATTTGCCTAATATGTGACAGGCCTCTGAACATACCACATGTAAGAATTAACTCAAAATGAACTTAAACACTAAATATTCAAGCTAGAACTATAAAACTTCAAAAACAAAATTTTCTGACAGTTTGGGCAAAGTATTCTCAAATACAATACCAAAAACATAATGTTACATAAAAGAAAAACTGCAGTACATTAGACCTCTTTAAAATTAAAAATTAACATTTGTGTTTCAAAACAAAACATTAAGAGACAGACAATATCTATATATCATAACTGGCAACAACTTGTACAAAGGATCTGTTCTCTATGTAAAGAATTTTTATAGTAAAAACTCAACTTTAAAAACAAGTTAAAGGTAGGGTAGACCCCACACCTAACATACCTGAGGCCCCTGGGTTCGACTCTTGATGTGAGGGACAGGGTGAGAATGAGGGTGAGGCAGAGATGGGGAGGGAGAGAGAAAGATGGAGAGAACGCTAGCTGAACAGGGATTTCACCAAATATATAGAAATTGTTAATAAGAATAAAGAAAGGTCTCTAATATCACTTATTATTAGAAAAATACAAATTAAAATCACAAGGAGACTCCACTACACATGCATCAAGAGAAATCAAGAATGTAGAGAAATTGGAAACCTGATACACTGCTGATGAAAACGTAAAAGGATTTGGCTATTAAGTAAGTTTTCCCCCTATTGTGGGAAAGTCATGGTTAAAATGCCCGGCTAAATAAAACAAAAAGAACTTATGACAGGACTAACGTTTCCCACCCCTGAAAATAACTCCACATGAGGTCGCATGATTGTCTTTCCTCTTTGTTCCCCTATTCTTCTCTGTCTTTTTTCTATAGCTTTATACTGTGTATATCGTAAGTTCTTATTTTATTTTTCTCTATGTGTGGTATCTGAGGAACTGGAGTTTCTCATTTTCACTTTCAAATTCCCCAGTCTTCCTTTATTGTTTGCCCGCTTTTACTGTCTTAAGAAATTCTTGACACAGAAATACACTTTTTCCTGTATTTCCTGTATAAAAGTAGTGAAGTTTTGCTTTTCAGATTTAAATTCTTGAATAATCTGATGTTGGTTTTTGTGCAGAAATTAATTTTTTCATATCAATAACCAATAGGCTCAACAAATGAGAAAAATTCCAGCCCTCATCAGAATTAAAGGAATAAAATTAAAATAGCAATGCTATCATGTTTCAAAGGTCAAAAAATTTTCATTTATTGCTTTTAAAAAGCATCTTAATATAGTTGTAAAAATTAATTTTGCAATATTCAACTCATAAAAATATTTTTACCCAATAATGCCTATATATACATATATATCTTAAATAAAATCAAATCAAAGCACAATGATGTTTCCCGTATTATAAAAAATTTATACAAAAAAATTAGAATCACCTGAATTTTCAATAGTATAAAAACAGTGAACAAAACCCTGGCACACCACACAGTAGACCTTCAGGGAACCACTAAAGTTAATATTTACGTGGTTATAAATACCATAGGGGAAAAGTTTATATTGTTTATTTGTTAAGCACAAAACCACAGGAAGCTAAATTATATGTACACTGTCATTCTAGTCATGTAGAAAGAATAGGGAGGAAAACTCAACCAGAAAGGAGTACAACCGAATCGTCAACTACATGGTAGGATTCTGCACAAATGTTATTTTTGATACTTTGTTTTCAAAATATTCTATAGTAAACATATAGTTTTTATATGAGTAAAGTCTGTGAACTTGTTTATTATGAATATTGCTTTCTAAAAAGGGCAGGCCAGGTGATCCACTGGGTAAAAGAAAAATGTAAGCCTTGGTCTTCAGTTACACCATGATCACAGATAAAAAAATCAATACATGAGCCTATCATTTTTGTTTCAGTAGAAGCGAGACAGCCTCCTCCTCCTCACTCCATGCAAAATAATTTTTTGCTAATGTGGTATACACATGCACATACAAGAACTTATACACTACATAGTATTTATTTATGTATGTACCTACGGGGGGACTGGTCTTAAATATTCAAAGTTTAAATAACAAGAATTATAATAAACATACCAATGTTTTAATGATTTCCCTCTTAACTCACCAATTAATCACTTCAGTAATCCCTTTACATACAGGGAACCTCAGTTCTCTCCCTCTACTCTTGGCAAAACCACAGCACTGACTAAACGTGCATCTCCCTAGGCCACACAACAGAAAATGGCCGAAGACATAGAACTACTTGACTCATCACAGTTAAAACCCATAGCATACAGTTCAGGTGAATCCTTAATTGCCTGGAAATGAAACTCCACTACCTCGGCCCATTCTCTCCCCTCTGCCGACCATTTCACACCACTGTGCACCTTCCTTCAAACCGTAAACCCTTCCTGCATCTTCACTCTCAGCTGACGGCCCAGCTTCCCACTGCACTCAGAAAACGGCCTGTCACAAGCAAACTTGGGACTCACTGCATGTACCCACTAGGCAACACCCGTTTACACACCCACTTCCACCCCGCCCCCTTGCTGGGGCGCGCCCGCCCTCACTCTTACTGCGTCTCTCTCCACTGCATCGTTCCAAAGCACATCCTTTCTTGGTCCCATCTCTCTAATTCCCTCATCAGCAAAACATCTAAGGAGGACTCTGTACATTCAGAGGCTGCAGTTCCTCCCCACGCCCATTTTCTTTCAGACACACCAGAGCCTTCTCCACGTCCAGCTCCAGCCTCCGTGCTCAGTCTTTTCCCCTCCTCTGACTCCTCCTTTTGTCTTAATACAATTTTCCATCCCTGCTACAAGAATAGCCTCCTGTCACGATCATTCCTGCTCAGACGCCTGTGCTGGTCTCCCCTGACCTCTGAATGATGGAGCACCCAGAACTCAAGGTTTTGGTCAACTCTTCTCCACCCCACTCAAGTCCCTCGTGCACTCACTTTCTCCCAGTGCCAAGCAGCATCTACATGCCTTCTACCCCCAAATTCCTTATTCTTCGTTCAAGGTAAACTATATTCAGCTTCCTTTTAGACACTGTCAGATGAGTTCCAGGTCTGAAACTTAACATGCTCAACACTTAAATTCTCACTAACGGTGGTCCAGTGGTAGAATTCTCAACATTAACTTCTTGGGTTTTCCTACCCCTCCCCCAAGCTTACTTACAGGATCTCTTCTATTTATAGCAACTTTACTCTTTCAACTATTTGGATCAGAACATCTGGAATCATCCTTCTCTCCTTTCTTTTTCTGATGTCACAAGATCCCAAACTCAGCTACCTTCAAAATATATGCACAACCCAATCACTTCTAACTGCTCGCTACCCTGTGTCCAAGCTACCGTCCTCTCTCACCTGTAATTACCGCAATAACCTCCTAGTTAGTCTCCTTGCTGTCTCCTTTTGCTTCTTACAGTCCTCTCTGCAAATGCCACTGGTGCTCAAAGAACTGGAACAGATGCTGACACCGGCTACCGCTGCTTCCTGGACTAATAAAGCCCTTATCTCTGACTCTGGGGTCTCGCGTCTTCTGCCAGCACCCCTGAAACTAGAGCAGGCTAACTTCTTAGCCTGGATGAAGGCTAAAACATTAGACCACTTATAGTTCTTCCCAAGTTAGTACAAATAAAATAAAGCACAACAAAATAAAATTGCTTTGACTTTTATCAGGGCATGTAGATCTTACCACAATAAGCTCCGCTTTAAAAAAGAAATATGAAGTATTTCTGTAGTTGTAACAGTGACTAAAAAAATTAAATATAAAAAATTTAAGAAAAACAAACTTAAAGTATACATTCAAATTGAATAAATTAAAAATGTATAACCACAGCAAAAGTTCTAGTAAATGTTCAAGTGAGGAATTTGTACTTTGCAGGTTACTGACATTAGCCTAAGTTTGCATGGCATCACCGGTCTCCTCACTGTGCTTCCCAGATAAAGTAAGATTAATCTCAAATGCACAGAAACTTACATGTTTAACCCAGAGAAAAAATTTTACACGAACATTTCTGAAGGAAATATGGTAACAAAAAAATATTTGGTCTTTATCTATCCTCAATTTCTGAAACATACATCCTAAATCTTTAGGATTTCATGAGGGACGTAAGTATTTTTGTTAACTAACCAGCCCTGTCTAATCACACTTGAGTTTATACAAATGAGAGCATTTATAGTGGGGCTGTTAGCCTCTGGATGGGGCTGGTCACCCAAAGACCAAGTGATTACAGGGAGGGGACTTCCTGCCCCAAACTCCTACAACAGTAGGAAGAAAGTTGGAAACTGAGTACTGCAGAAACTCTTTTCATTCACAATAGCCCCAAGTAAAATAAAATACCAGGATCAACTAACCAAGGGGGCAAAAGACCTCTGCAGTCAAAATTTCATTAACACTGAAAGAAAAACTGTGAAGACCCCAGGGATGGTAAGACCTCCCATGTTCATGGCCTGGCAGAATTAGTACTGTTGAAACAGCCATATAACCAAAACTGATCTACAGATTCAATGCAATCCCCATCAAAACACCACTGACTCGCTACAGAACTCAAAACATAATCATAAAATTCATATGGACCAAGAAAAAAAAAAGACCCCTAGGAGTCAAAGTAATAACAAAAAAAAGCAAGGGTGGAGGCATTACAATCTGTAACTTCTAATCATACTACAAATCCATAGTAACCAAAATACCATGTTATTTACACAAGGGTATTGATATAGCTCAACAGCACAGTGCCTACCTAACAAGTATGAGGTCGTGAGTTCGATTCCCAGTACAAAAGAAAAACAAAAAAACCTGTTATGTAAAAACAGATACACATGTAGACCAACAGAACAGAACAGAAGACAGAGAAATATAATTACAGTAAACTGGTTCTTGGTAGAGGAGCCAAAACCACAACCTTGAGGGGAAAAAAGACAGCCTGTTTAGGAAATGGTGCTGGGAAAACAGGCTATCTAGTTGCAGATGATTGAAACTAGACCCCCATCTCTCACCCTATACAAAAATCAACTCAAAGGGAATCAAAAGCCTAAGACCTGAAACTTTGACACTAAAAAAAAAAAAAAAGGGAAAACAGCTGAAGCCAGCGCAGTCGCAGGCACAGGCAAAGGCTTCTTTGACTAGGGCTCCAAGAGCACAGCAAGTGATAGCAAGAACCGAGGAAGGGGGCTACAGCAAACTCAAAGTTTCTGCACAGCAAGGGAAACAGCTAAGTGTAATAACACATGTTTTCAGCAGAGTGAACAGACAGCCTATAGAACTGTAGAAAATCTTTACCAATTACTTTGACAGAGGTTTAGTATCTAGAATACATAAAGGACAAAAACCGCCAAAACCTCAAATAGCCCAATCAATAAAGAAGCAAGTCAAGTGAATAGCCAATTCTCAAAAGAAGCATAAATGGCTAATAAACATGAAAAAGTATTCAACATCTTTAACAATTAGGAAAATCAAAACTACACTGATCTTCCATTTCACCCCAGTCAGAATAGCTATCATTAAAAATACAAACAACAATAAACACTCACAAGGAGGATTAGGAAGAGTGAGCCCTCCGCACAACCCTTCTAAACTATGGTGGGAGTGTAAATGTAAATTAGTAAGCCACGAGAGAAATCAGTACAAAGGTTCCTCACAAAACTAAAACTAGAGGTACAGTTTGACCTAGCTCTTCTACTCCTTGGAAATATAACCAAAACAATTAAATTCAGCATAATATAAGAACACCTGCATACACACATGTATTACAACACAATTAACAGCCAAGATGTGGAAACAACCTAGACGTCCATCAACAAATAAATTCATTTTTAAAAAAGAAACATTAAATCTACTAGAAGGGAAAGTAGGTGGAAATCCTGAAGACACAGAGGTAGGCAGAGAGTTCATTAACAAAAAACAAATCGCATGGAAAATACTTCAAAGAATCAACAACTGGGATCTCACCCTATTGCAGTTTTTGCACATCAAAAGAAATCACCAACAGGGTTAAAAAGAAAACTCAAACAAATTGGGAAAAAATTTTAGTCAGCTGTCCCTCAGACAGACAACTCTACTTAGAAGAAGTTTATATAGAGACTAAAAAAATCAGATCCCCAAAATTCAAAAATGCAATCCAAAAAAGGGCATTTGAGATGAATACACACTTCTCAGATGAAGAAATACAAATGCAAATAAATATATGAAAAAATGTTCAACATCATTGGTCACTTGAGAATAATTAAAACAACACTGAGATTCCATCTCACCCCAGAAAGAATGGTTATCATCAAGAAGTCAAACAATATCAAATGCTGGAGGAGCTGTGGTGAAAAAGAAACACTTCTCTGCTGGTGGGAGTGTAGACTGGTGAAACCACTGTGGAAATCAGTGTGGAGATTCCTCACAAAACTAGGATTAGATGTCCCACTTAACCCAGAAAAAAAAAAAAAAAAAAAAACTGAACGCATCATACCACAGCAATATATGCACACTCATGTTTATAGAAGCATCATTTGTCATAGGTAAATCGTGGAAGCAACTCAAATGTCCATCCACTGAGGAATGGATAAAAAAGATGTGGTATTTTATACAACAGAGCATTACTCAACTATAAAAAAAGATAAACTTGAGGCTTTTATAGGTAAATGGATGCAACTAGAGACCATACCCATAAGTGAAATAAATCAGACCCTCGTGTGTTAACATCGTACTGTCTCCCTAGTGTAAAAACCTGAAAGAGTAAATAAAATTCAAAAGATACAATAGATACAATATTGTGAGAGGGAAAGAAAACTGCTCAAAAAGAAGGAACAATTGGGTGAGGGAAAGGAGAAAAGAAAGAAGGGGAAAAATATATCTATATATGTGCATACGAGGGTAGCTGGGATAACTGTACTGCTGTCTACTGGTTTATTGAAAGGAACAGTTAATCCTTAAATGTTTTTTGAGCAATTTTACATGCTTATATCTGGTAATCTGAATAATGAATTTAAAGACAACAATACGCCACATAGGGCCAGGAAGACAGCTTAGCAGCACAGTGCCTGCCTGACAAGCACGAGGCCCCGAGTTCAATTCTCGGTACTAAAACAAAAAACAAAAAAAACTAATACACAACATAACAACCGGGGCTGGGGATATAGCTCAGTGGAATAAGCGCTTGCCTAGCAAGTGCAGGGTCCTGAGTTCGATCCCCAGTACCGAAAAAAAAAAAAAAAAAAACATAACAACCATTGTTAAATTCCTACCATCTTGTTTATTGAAGCTCTGTATCGTTTCTAATTTTTTTAAATTATTTTATATTCTCTTTAATTGTTTTATCAATCTTGCATTCCTGTATCTGGTAACCTGAGCAACTTTGTTGAAGTTAACAATATTTTAATATAACAACCAGTTAATTCCTATTATCTTGTTTTGAAATTCTGTATTGTTTTTATTGCCTTTGTGTTGTTGTGTCTTTGTTATTGTTACTGCTTTTTCTCTTTAAAAAAAAATGTGCTTTTTTAAAATATTGCATATATACACAATGGAATACCAGTCAGCCATAAAGAAAAACAAAAATCTGTAGGAAAATGGACAGATCTGCAGACCACTATCTTGAGGCAGACTCGGGAAAGACAATTATCACGTGTTCTCCCCAAAGTGTATAATCTGAAGAAGATGACAAAGTTGAAAGGAAACTATTATTAGACCAGAGGAAGGGAATTGGGGAGGTGAGTGACAGAGGTTTGAAAATGAACAAGATATATCACTGAAATACACACACACACACACACACACACACACACGAAACTCAGGGTGGGCTAGTGGGAGGGTGAAAATGATCAAAATGTTATCTGCATGTACAATGTGCCAAAATGAAACTCATAAGTCTATATAACCAATAAAAAAAACTAAGGCAGGATCCTCTCTACACTCTGGACACAAAGTTTCTGGACACAAAGAAGTACTGGGAGAGAGCATGAAACTCCGCACCACCTCCAGATCTTGTCCTATGCAGCTTTTCCACTGCACTGTTGCTTAGTTGCCTCCTTATAACAAACCAATTAACATAAAACGCTTACTGGGTTCTATGTTCCATTCTAGAAAACTATCCGAGAAGGCCCTGTCAGTTAGAAATAGCCCAGGATTTGTACGGCCTCTAAAGTGGAGGCAATTTTATGGGACTGAGCACTCAACCCACAGGATCTGTGCTAACTGGATAGTGTCAGAACTAAAAACACTGCTTTTCATGTGGGAGAACTGGTTCCTGGTGTTGAAAATACACGGTAATAAATAAGCCTTATTTCTTTCCTCTGTGTACCTGGGCTGGGGCTCCCATAAAAGAGAACTATTATATCTTTCAACTAACTCCAGGAAGAAAGGGAGGGAGGGAAGGGGGGAAGGGGAAAGGGAAAGGAAGCAGAGGACGGGGAAGAGGGAAGGGGCAGGGAAGTTGAAGGGAGGGAGGAGGCAGGCAGGGCAGGCGAGCTCCCTACTGAACATATTCTCCACTATCTTCTCAAAAGCCTAGGGGCAATGAAACCTGGACAAAGCCAGGGACAACTAGAAGTCACTAAACTCTAAGCATGGGCTAAATAAAAGTACTGTGTAGTCAAGCGGTAGCCTGAATTCCACTCACAGCAATATAAAAACATGCAGAAACAGAATGAAATCCAAGCCTTCCAGAAGTAATGTGAAAGAAGTCAGACTATTTTTCAAAAGCAGAGAGGAGACAACAGAACAGTAAGAAAAAAAGTGCACTGTCAGAGTTAAAACTTCATTCAATAAAGAAGTTGAAGAAATCTAACCCATCAAAAACACTTGGGAAAAAAAATCACCTAAGGAGTTCCTATAGTCAATGAAGAGCTTCAGATAGAGAAGGAAAATGAAAGGAAAGAAATTGCAAAAGAAATTTTAAAAATTTCAGGAACAGAGGAACAAGTTCACAGATTGAAAAGAGATCAATAAATGCTCAAAACATCCTAAGAAGAAATAATCTAGCACATCATGTTGAAAATTTTGGGGGGTGTGTGGTACCAGAACTTGAACTCTGAACCTCATGCTTGCCAAGCAGGCAGGGCGCCACTCAGCTAAATCCCCCTGTGTCATGTTGAAATTTTACCATTCAGGAAGCAGTTTAGTGATCCTCCTTGTGATGGTCCGCATTTCCTGGCATCCTTACAGGCCTTTATGACTAGTTGTAGCCAAAGGGGTGTCAGCTCCAACAAACCAGGACTCTTTCCTCTGCAAAGGGGCAAAAGGATGGAGAACTGCACAAGAAAGCAGCCCTATCCACACAAAGCAGCTGTGATGAGCCCAGCCACTGCAGACTTTACAAAAGAAACAGGCCTTTTTATTTACACACCGAGATAATAATGTTCATCTGTCACTGCTGCATAACCATTGAATAAAATATTAACCTACATTTTTTGACACAGCCAGATTAGAAAGCAAACACTTGGTACAACGCATTTTCTGACACACAAAACACCAAAAAATTTTTTGAAAAGTACCCTGTCTCCTTTCTCAGGAAGTTAGGGCAAAAAAATATATATATAGATATCTATGTATCTATCTTTAGATATATATACAGAGACAGAAAACCAAGAAACTAAAAGCAAGGAATCCCTCTTAGCAAAGAGAATAAAAGAATTACCAGCTTGATGGCACAGGCTCTCCTCTTAGACACTGTCCCTTCTGCATCTCCCCTCCAAGAGCCAGCTCCACTGCCAAGTTCTCCACGAAGACACAATGCAAATGACCAGCTCCCAGGATTAAAACAGCTGGCGTCAATGGCAGGAAGGGCTGCATATACTGGATCCCACCCTAAACTCCCCTGACAACGTGATGTGTGACTCTGGGCAGATCACGTAACTACTCTAGTCTCGATTTCCTCATCATCTGCAGAGGGTTGAGGATGGGCTATATAATTGGGCTGCTTCTAGCTCTAAATTGCACCAACTGTGCAAATGTATAAAACCACTAAAGTCCTAATAAAATTCTGGGTAGTTCTTTATACATTCTTCCAGTCTGTTATAATTGGTAACGATGGTATTCCCTTAATATGTTATTTCTTTTTAATAACTTTAAAAACATTGTTAATAAAAAAAATCACTACTGTCAGGTGAGTTAATATTTCAATTTTAAAAAATTAAGCTTTGGTAACCCCTTAACTTATAATCAAAACAAAACTTACAGAAGGTAAATAACAGTTATAAACCCCCTAAAATAAGAATTCATCTTATATTAAATAATTAATCCTGCTGCTTCAACCACCGAGCATGTTAATGATGTAGGTAAATAAAGTCAACCACAAAAATCACTACAAATACAACTGCACACAGCACCAAACAACTGGCTCTCTGAAACACTTAGTGAATTCTTTGTCTGAATACTCTAAAGATTAACAAGTATTAAAAATTTTTGGTATGTCTTATTTAATAGAAGCCACATATTCTGCCTTCTTGTAAGAGGTATTTTCAGCACCTGTGTATATTAGATATAATCTCATACTGTCATAAACTGCTCCATATAGATGGATATTTCCACAAATAACCAAGTTTATCTGCTAGAAAATTTCCAGATGACATAGTAATACCATTAGGGTTTACTGATGTTCACATCACCGTCTGGCGGGCAGGACTTCAGAAATATCCTATCTTTTTTTCTTTTCTTCTGTCCAACCCAAGAGTCCGCTGCTGGAAAAACGGGATAATTGTCACTCGACAGGCTCCAAGGGCGGTGCTATTTCAATAACCCTAAGATAATATTTTAGGGTGATGACTATGAAAAATGACAAAGTAGTACCAAGTCACAAATCACATGAGCAGAGGGTTCTGAAGAATGACAAAGCCATCAAGCTCAAGCAGACTACAATGATCTCCCTGGCAAGCTCTCACCACGACTCGCTCAGAGCCTGCACGCAATCCTCCCCATCTAGCGGCCTGCCCACTGCCTACACCCTGTAGGTGCCCACTGCCTTCCCTCCGTTATGCCCATTTTCCTTGTCACTGTGGTCTTAACCCTTTGCCCACACCGGGCTTCCTTAACAAGAAAACCCACAGCTTGCACAGGGGATGCTGATGAATCCTATGTTAAATGAATTATCGCTCGTAGCACGTGTTATATTCAATACACCAAATTAATATTTACATGCAGTACGTCACTTAATTTTCACACCAGTGGATATTTTATGTATGAACCAAATAAAACAATGCCTTATTTTTAAAATCTACCCTATAAAATCGAACTGTTGAAATTTAAACCTAAATCTAAATCCCCATCTCATCTGTTGTAACCAAAATCTTCTAGCTCTCTGGTTCATTAACCTCCAACCCCACTTCTCCTTCTTGATCAATTCCTCAGTCAGAAAAATGAGCATGCCAGGAGATGCCAGGTAACTGAGGTTTTATTTTATGAAACTGCATAAAGCTGAGTGCTGTGGAATGGTTCTTTTCACACACTGTAAATAACTGCATCTCCAGAAGTGGCTCAGATCTGTTCACCTACACTGTAGGCCAGGTGGGTCCATGAGTCAACCCAACACACACTATGGCTCTGGAGAGACAGTTCTCATCGTGTCAGGCTGTTTGGGCCAAGCTGTTAAAATAAAGGCTTTAGGTTTTACTGATGCTATGATTTATTCAGCTGAGAAGATCAGCTCAGCTAGGGATAAGTAACACAAAACATAAACAACTTTCTACAAAATAAACAGTATTTCTTTACCTTTAACGTATGGAAAAGAACATAAAAACTAAATGTACTGTTTGCATACCAGATCTTTATTGAGTGGCCGAACTCCACTGTATGTGTTATGGTCACAAAGGGGAAAGTCTGACCACAGCCGGCATCCTGCCCTCAAAAACTTGTATGAAAGAAGACAGACCAGATGCAAGAGAACATCATAATTACATACAATAATACATGTTATGAAGGAAACATATACATTGATTATTTGGGATTATTAAAGGACCCAGAAGGTGGTCAAGGCAGGTTTCTCAAGTGGTGACACTGGCCTTAAGATCTAAGAATGAACCAACCACACAAGGAGCCATTCAAGAACACAGGAGGCAAATGAACTACCATGGCAAACGTGGGGAAGCAGAAGACACTGTTCAAGAAAAGGTACACAACTAGACAGAAATCTTGTTACAAAGAAATTGGAATTTTACTTAAAATCCAGACCTCACTAAAACTCTTGAGATGGATTACTGGCCCCTCCTTACCTGTACAAGGAATAAATTCAGAGGAGATCTAAAACTTACCCAAGGTTACATAGCTAGGAAAAGGAAACTCTAACACCTCCCAAATGTCCTCTGTGTACAGTATGGGAACTGGGATCTTCAGTAACTACCGAAGCAGTAACAAGACTGAGAGCAGCTACTCTAAATGAGGAACACCTGACAGTGTGGATCATCAAGGGAGACCCTGAAGTTAAAGTAAACCGTGCCAGGTTCTAAAGCCTTCTCTATGTAATAACTACACCAATACACCAAACCACACAGTCAATTACACAGAAAAATATTAAGACAATTTCACTATCAACACAATATAAAATACCCCGCAATGATATTTCTTTTAATACCTGATTAATCTAGTCATATAAGAAAGCTAATTCCCCTTCTTTATGACATATTGGTATTTGAAATTTCTTGTCAAAGGAGTACTTTTACAAAAATACCTGGGCACCACAGACAGAAGTGGCATTCCTGGAATTGAAAGAGGTCAGGGAAGAGGAGAATTGAAATACACAACCTTCACTTCCTATAAAGGATGCAAGAAATAGAAAAAAATGTCATCTTCTTAGCTCTAGGGCCGGTCATTTACTAAGCCCACCCTTTGAGAGCATTAAAACAGGATGAATACACATCCATCAGTTACAGTAGGTTATAAATAACGTGGGACTTGGCCTCATACTTCCAACATATGTATGCATGTGCATACATCCTGTTTCTCAAAATAGCATATTTTTGAGGGAATTAACAGTAATTCCAACACATTCAGAAACAGCATTCCCCCTTCTTAAGACTGTATCATGACTTTTAAATACAATCATATAATTACTTATGTGATCAACACAAAGGTAGTATCAGTAACGCCATGTTTCCTGAAAATGACCATGCTGGAGAAGACTAGCAGGGTTTTTCCGCTAAGAAGTAACACAAGTCGATGTTAAAACTTACACTCTGTTCTCTAAAAACACAAAAAAGAGCCATTAGAAACAACTGTTCAATTCCGCACGAACTACAGAAAACTAGGGAGGGCAAAATGAAAATGACCAGGAACCCAGTCAGTACAGCAAGCCCTTCCCACACAGCACCAGGGCTGGCTGGCACCCAGGGCCCTCCCCGGCCACTCCCTCCAGGTGGCCCAGCAGAGAGGCAGTCAGGCGACACCACTAGGGCGTTCAAGGCCTGCCAGTCTCCCCCTGGAAGAAGGGAAACGGCAAGGCCAGGTACCTGCTACCAATTTAGAAGCTATTTAAAAATATATAAAGGCAAAAGAAAAAAATTTTCGAAAGAAAGCTCAGTAGAACTGAAAAACAGATAAGAGTTCAGGTGAACAACCTGGCTGATACCCAGGCCTCCACTGCAAATTCCTTGCAAACGCCAGATAACAATTTTTTCTAAGAATCCTATCAGAGCCCCTGTCCCAGACCCGAACCCTCCACCGCAAGAACTTGGGGGCGGGGGCGGGCGGCCGCCGCGTGTTTTGTTCGTATTTTGTTGGTATTTTGCTCGCAGCAGGGACAGACCCTGAGCTTTCCCACATCCAGGCCATGTAGGGCTAAGGAGAAATTTGAGTAAATCAGGAAACTGTTTTCTGTGTTTTGACTGTGAACTCTGGTAAACGCCATTCATAGTTTTAAATAACACTGAGTCCTCACACCACTAAATATTCCATTTAAAGTTCATTCATTTCAGAAAACTAAGTGGATTGTATGCTGTGGGTGTTTGGTAAGTTAAAAAAAATTAAAAAATCAGGGTAAAGTGCTGCCTACCGTGGAGAATATGTCACGTATTTCACCTCGAAGCAGACAAGAGTTTACTTTTGTTTGGTCACGAATGTATCTTTATTCCAAAGTGCACCGCAAGCTAAACACGCACTTAGGCGGCATCCCATGTCCTCCCGCCCGCTGTGCCCACTCGGTGCGCAGTCGGCCCAGGGTCTCACGCCCTCCACTGACGCTGGCCGGGCCGAGCGCGCCGCTCACCTCCCGGAACCCGCCTTCCGCCAAACCCGCACCCCGCCGCCCCCCGACTCCATGGCGGGCGGGAGCCGGGTCCGCGATCCCGACCGCAGGTCAGGAGGGCACCAGGGCGCCACGCACAGGGCGAGCTCCGCGCTGGACCTGCCCGCGAGAGCCGCCCGCCGCCACCGCGAAGTACCTGCAGCCGCCACCTCCCGCCGACGCGGCCGCCTGGGCTCCAGGGCGGCGGACCTCGGGCGCTCCCCGCTCCCACGTCCGTCCGCCTTGGCAGACCCGCGAAGCGGCGCCCCGACGCGACCTCCGGCGGCTTGAGGGCGGCACGGGCCTCCCCGCGCTCGGGACCGGGCCGGGCCGGCAGAAGGGACCGCGGCAACACGGCGGGTGGAGCGCGCAGGCCCCGCCGCCGCCCAGGCCTCGCCGAGCCCCGGCCTCTCCCGGCGGGCTGCGGGCAACAAAGGTGGCGGCGGCGGCCCGGCCCGGTGCGCGGCGGCCGCGGAGGCCGAAAGTGGGAAGCGGCGGCCGCGCCGCGCAGGCCTCAGCCCGTCCCGGCCCGGCCCGGCCCCCGGCCGCGGGCCCTCGGAGGCTGCGAGCGCTTGCCGAGCCGGACCCCGGGCTGCAGCGCCGCGCCCGCCCCCGGCCGCGCCGCGCCCGCCCCCGCCGCCCCGAGGGCCCGAGCCCCGGCCCGCAGCTCCGCAGGGGACGCAGAGGGACGCGCCCGGCCTCCCCGCGCTCCGCGACGCTCACCGGCGGGCCCGCTCCGCTCCTTCGCCCAGCGCCGGCGCGACTGCCGCGCTCGTCCCTCCTCCCCGCAACTCCTCCTCCTCCTCCTCCTCCGGCCGCCTCCGCCTCCTTCCCGGGAGGGCGCGGGCCGGCGCCTCGGCCTCAGCGCGGAGCGCGGCGGTGGGACGAGCCGGGGGCCGCCGCGGCCCGGCAGGCGGGGCGTCCGGCGGGGGCGGGCCCTGCCCGGGCGGCGGCGACTCCTCGGGCCGTGCGGGGCGGGGGCGCAGCCGATCCCGCCCCCGCCACTCGCCTGGCCGAGCCCGGCTCCCCCGCCCACCCGCCCGCCTCGGAAGTCGGCTCCCGGCTCCGCGCCCTCTGCGGCCCTGCCCTCGGCTCCCCGGCGCACTCGGGACGGTGCCGGTGTCCTCGGGAGGAGAGCGCGAGGCCCGGGA
Source organism: Dinomys branickii (assembly GCA_004027595.1). Classification (NCBI taxonomy): domain Eukaryota; kingdom Metazoa; phylum Chordata; class Mammalia; order Rodentia; family Dinomyidae; genus Dinomys; species Dinomys branickii. The sequence continues at coordinate 9,180 of PVLD010003753.1, read as the reverse complement.
GCAGTCGGGAAAGCCCTTCCTTCCCCACGCAGGCTGTGTCTGGGTCGTGAGGATTGCTTCAGAAAACCCCAACTTTTTCCGGCTTCGAGCTAACTGCTTTTCCCTACAGTCATTTTTAGTGTTCTACAAGTAATAGTTCACTATTGTGTGTGCCGCCGAATTCCCAGACTGTGCCAAGTTGCACATTGGCAACAATTCATTTCTTTAGATAGTGGTGGATGAACTAAATGTATAGCAGTGCCAAAAACTTTGATTCTTGTCCGTGAGAATCAACAAAAAATTTTGTTTTTCTTTTGATGCTGACCGATTAAAACTAATTACGTATTAACACTGCAATAAACGGGAGGGGATAAGTATCACCAAAATCTAGTTTAAGAATTACCGTGGGCTTTAAAAGTTGTGTTTCTGCAATAGTATAGGCTTTTAAAAAAAAAAACCGAAAGTAGAAAGAAAGAAGCTTAGGGGAAAAAGCCTTGAAAGTTATTCAGGTGTGAATTTCTACCTGAATTATACTCAGAGGAGCTATTAGTGAAATAGTTCAAGTAATTTATATTTATTTTATGTCTCCAGTGTATGATTCTCATCTTAATGCAAAATCTAGACTAATAACAAAAGTTGGATTTTCAAGTAATCCAATCAGTTTTTATAATTGGATGGTATGTGCAAAGTTTGTGTCATTTGTATATTACTTAACATTCATTAAATCACTGTCTTCACTTCTTTTCTCTCAGCTCATTAGTAAAACACAACCATTGTTGTTACCCTAAATTAAATGCAACTTAACTTTAAACTATCTGCTTACAGGGAATAGCAGAATGTACTGTGAAATATAATTACCAGAACGGTTAGTGATAACAACAAGTAGTGATTGCAAAAGCGTACTTTTAAATCCCACCAGGTCACAATGCCTGCGTCTCCTTATTCGATCTTTTAAAGACTGTAAAGGGAGCCCTGTAGTTGGACTCAGCGGTGGGCTGTGAATGCACCATTGAGACCCCCAGCTTTTGAGTCTGGTAGAGGTGGACCACCTCCGGGCCTTACAGTCCCTGTAACTCTGTGACCAAAAACAAGTTTCTCAGTTGTAATCTCGGTTTCTACTTTTGTGAAGGGGGGGGTGTACACGTTTTAATATGAACTGTGTCAAATAGTTGTGACATAAAATACACAAAATCACCCGGAGCATGGTCCACAATGATTACTATTGCTATGCGATGTATATTTTATAAGCCAGGCATCACATTAAACTTTTTTGTAAATGTTTTGTCCTTTAACAGTAATTCGATGAGGTTATTGTTATCATTACCACATTATACCTGAGGAAACGCAGGCTTTTAACATATACGTAGTAATTTATTTTCTCAAAGTCACAGAGTTGCTACTGGGCAGTAGAACTGGAATTCAGACTTAGGACTCTGGAACTCCACAACATGAGCTCTTAACCACTAACTTAAAATAATAATGAGAATAATACTATGGCATAACTTTAGTGTAGAGATAACAGTGCCTACTATATGTTTGAAATCTCCATACTTGGCCGAATTCTAAACACTGCTTGGCTGCAGACATGTGTCCTCAGCTCTCTACCATCCAAACCTTTCTATCAGCAACTTGGTCCTTTGGGGAAAACTTTTGCCCTACCGACATCCTGTACAGCTGTGACATATACTGTGATTCTTCCTTATTAGACTCTTGCTCAGATATCTCATTCATGAGCAAGTGATGACACTATGGTCAGGCCTGGGAAAGGAAAGAGGATCAGATTCATTCTAATTGGGTACATGCACCAGACTGAAACTGGTGCCAGTTCCCATAACCTCCTATTATGGTTTGTGTCTCAGTGTCCCTCCAAAGCCTCGTGTAGTCATGGGTTGGGCTTCGAGAAGTTTTGATTGACCCATGGTCCAATGCTGGGATTATGGGTGTGAGTGCTACACCCACCCTGGGGTGGGCAGCTTGCATATAATATATGGGAGGAAAAAAAGTCTTGCTGTCCCACTCCTCCTCCCTTTGCTCTTGTTGATTTTTCTTTTTTCCCCTGACATGAACTGTTGCCCTCTAACATGTGCCACTCTGCTGTGGAGCCAGCCGAGTATGGACTGAAACCTCCACAAACTGTGAGCTAAATAAAACTTGCCTTTCTTAATTTTGGGTGTCAGATATTTTGTCTTAGCAATGAGAGAAAAGTAACTAAGACACCTCCTAAAAATGTAAAACCTGTTCAAGACAGTCAAGTTCTGTTTTTTGCAAGTAAAAGCACAAGCACGGTCTGATAGATACACTTGCTAAGAAATGGTGATGGCAAAGCGTCATAATGAATCTTCCCTCTTAACAAGGGCAGAGGAACATAGTTTTGCAACTTCTTGCTGACAAAATAGCCTAGAGGCAGAAGGACCCTTAATGATGGCCCACATGTCCTCATTTACAAAGAGTACAACATCTGCCTCGTTTTCGGAGGGAGAACCAGACTGAGGTTTCAAATGATTTGCCCAAAGTGGTGAAGCTAAAAGTAAAGTCACAACTCAGAATGGATGTCTCTCAATATCTAGTCCTGTTTGATTTCTAATATTAAACTTTCCTCCCTCAAAGATGAGGAAAGAGGCCTGCACTTCAGAAAATTCAGGCAAAGCAGAGTGAGCCATTATGTGCAGCTTTCTAACTTACTCCCATATTTCAAATACATCTTCAGTGTTAAAAACAGCCTCAGAGGCCTGGAGACAGCTGCAAAGTAGGCAAAAATCAATACCTTCCATTGCTGTTACCCTTCCCTTTACTTTTCTGTTACAACTACAGGACTTTTCTGTCCCTATAGTTGAAATACTATCTGCCACACATTCAAACTTTACTTGTCCTAGTTCAAATAATGTACACTAGAAATTCAAGTTCTTCCCAGTACCTCAAATTGTAATTCTATTGTGCATGGGTCCTTTACACGTTCAGTTAGTTGAGATGAGATCATACTGGAGTACGGTGGGCCCTGAATCCAATGGGATTAGTGTTTGATAGGAAGAGAAGGGCACAGTTATAGACACCCTGGAGGGCAGATAAGGTAAAGATAGAGAGTGAGTACCACCACTGCAGTGGTTAGAGTGATGCTTGTCTGAAAGCCAAGGAGCAGAAAGGTTGCTGCCAACACCAGAAGCTAGGCAGAGGAAAGGAAGAGTCTTCTCTTGGGCCTTTATTGAGTGCATGTCCCTGCTGACACCCTGATTTTGTGCTGCTTGCATCCGTAACTGTGTAATAAGTTTCTGATGTCTTAAGCCACCCAGTCTATGGTACTCTTGGGACAGCACTGGGAAACTACCCCAGCCTAGGCTGCCCATACCATGTGACTGCTCTCTTCAAGGATCTCACTGCCAACTCCTCCAAGGTAGGGCTTCTCTTTGAAGAGTTTTGCCTTACTAAGACGTCCAGTCTGCCCAGGAGACTACCACGTGACAAATGTTGTGACACAATTGTTAATAGTGCCTTTCATCTCAGAACTGTCCCTGCTTAGAAAACAAAGTCTATGTTCACATTATTTCCCCCTAAAGTGTTAAATAACAACTCAGAAACTTGGCATTCAACCCTCTCCAATAGATGGATGCCCCTCTCCCTTCAGCACCAGAGCTCACAACTCCTTTATATCACACTTTGCCAGGTCAAAGCTGTGTAACTGCATTTCCAGCCATCCACCTTAACACATGCTTTTCTGCCTAGCGACAATTTCCTTCCTTCTCATTCCCCACCTCTAGTTATTTCTGTATGTTGCAAATTTGATCTTAATTCAAGTTAAAGATTTCCCCATCGGATATGATGTGATGTTATCTAGGAACTTCCCCTTGAATTCAACCTATTTTTGAGTATACCTCACACTTTGCCCCAAGTTGCAATATTTCTTATCTCTCCTCCTTTAAATGCACGTTTTGCTTATTCACTGTGATATCTTGTGTATAGTACCAGTGCCTTAAATTGTACTTTCTCACTCAGTATGTACTCAAGAAGTGATCTATGAATAAATATTAATACTCTATTCCTCTTTCCATGTACTCAAGAAATCCCAGTGAGCAATGGATTCTCATTCTCTTTTGTAGATCTGATAAAGCAAGCTAGTTCAACGAGACAGGCACTCACAAGAAAACCAAAAAGGCAGGAATGAACAAAGCTTTATTGTCTCTAACCTGGAGCCAGAGAAGATGTCTGCACTGATCTCGGTCTCACCTTCAGTTTCGGTACATTTTTAGGCTTTCATAGTAACCATTACCTCATTTTTGGAAATCTTAACAAGAATGTCACACAGTTATCACAGAGTTTACCTCTCCCAGAAACTTTCAGACAGCCCATTCCAGATGACCATTGCAGTTTAACTGTTAGTCTACTTCCCAATTTGTCCTTGTTTGTTCTGTTTCCATTTTATGACTCTGCTCTTCTTTAAGTGGGCTGATAACTAAGCAAGGCAAGAGGGTGAAGAGTGGGGTCAAATATAATTCAAGTGAACTCAAGTGACTACTCTTAACATGGAGTTAAAAAAAGAAAATACAGTCTCTCTTGCACTATCATTCCTGGCCCCCCCGCAAGGTATATTTTCCTTTTTTCAGGACATGTATAGTCCTTCACAATTTGGGGATCTGGTCTCCAATCTATAACTGGTGTTCTCCTTTAGAAGCATCATTTGTGCTTGGTTCACATTGCTTTGGATCCTATTTTCAACCCAATTAATTATGCACAGCCCGAAAGTAAGGACCACCACAATAATTACCAGGGGCCCTGTGATCTCGGCAATTAGGGTGATTAATCTCGGGTCCTAGTTGAAGAGACCTTCATAACACTCTTTGAGGCTATAATAAGTCTTTCTCCTCTCCTTTGCTTTTCTATCCAAACTGTCAAGTGTTTTTATGATGACCCCAGTTCCTAGATTACAAAATGTCCTATAGCCTGTAATTGTCCTTTCTTCCCACAGTCAGGAGACCTCTTTCCCAGTAGATGGTTCGATATACATGCAAAGTAGCAAAGGCGTATCTGGAGTCAGTGTGAATATTCACTCTCTTATTCTTGCCTATTTCCAAAGCCCAAGTAAGAGCAGTCAGTACAGCTCTTGGTACTGATGTTTCAGGAGGCAAAGCCTTGGCAGACAGTCTGCTGAAGGGTGACAACTGCCACTCCTACCCTCTGAACCCAGTTGATTACTATGCTGCTGCTATCTAACAACAGTGTCAAGTCAGGGTTCTGGAGGGGTGTGTCTTGTAGATCCAGGTTGGCCACATAGACTGCCTTGATTGTTTTCACAAAGTTGTACTCAGGTGGCTCCAATGATGAGGAGAAAAAAAAGGGAGTGTTGAGGGCCTTCAGGTCCCCTTAGTAAAGTACATTTTCATTACCACCTCTGGATCCTCTCATTCGAAAGCAATCAACTCTTGGGATGCAACTGACAAAGGAATACAGAAAAAAATCTTTTAAATCCAACACAGTATACCAAGTCTGAGTAGGTGGGAGTTGACTAAGCAAGGTATAGGGTTGAGTATAGAGCAGTTGGTATAGTAGGGTGAAGGGTTATAACCATGGCATTTATTGCCCTCAAGTCCTGGACTGAGTGATACCCATTTTTCCCAGGCTTGTGAACTGGCAAAAAAGGAGTATTCCAAGGAGACTGACATTTTTCAGAGGGCTAGGGTCATATTGGTTATCCCTTTAGCCCATCTATCTTTTTAATTTTTGGTCTCCAAACATCAGTTGCTGAATATCCAGAAGAGCCTTGAAATATAAAGTATAGCCAGAGAACTGTTACTTCTTACCATGAATACTCTAGTAGATGAATCCCTGTAGACTGTTAACAGATAGTAATTATATAGTTATACAGAGAAAATCTAAACATAGTATTTATAACAGTCATGATGACACTTTTGTAACACATTTAAATCTCCATCTCGGAATAGAATAGTCTTCTAGTCAATTATCCTACCTAATACATAAGAAGCTTTTACCTAATTTGTCATGCTATCATTTAAGAAATTTGTAAAATTGTCTGGGCTGTTATTAATTTTCTCAGTTTACATAACTGGATGATTTTTCCTGGACATACTATGTGCTCCTTTTAAGTAGCGATGTTTCATAATTTTAAATTCCTAATAGAGTATATGATAAAATGTCTGTATATGCAAGTGCTTCTGAAAGAAAAGATACCCTGGGAAGTACCAGGAAAAGTCAGTTCATTCAGTACATCATTTCTACAGATAAACATAAAAGGCCCAAAAAAGATAAGTAAAATTATTTATACCATACCACAAAAGTTTGGCACTAAGAAAGCTCAAATATCATGTGTCCATATGTAACTTAACTAAAGAAAAACATGAAGATATTAGGTCAATGGCTAACAAAATAGACAAATTAATTCTGATAGTAAATGAATTGACATAATGCCAAACTTGTATAATATAGCTAAACAGAATCTATATAGCTTGAGTTTTTACAGAATTCTGTCATTATAAGAAGCTTATCTAAACAGAGCCATACTCCTAATAAGCACTATGTACATTAACTATTACACTAGTAATATTATTTTTAATATACTGATGAATAGGACTTATCAAATTACAAAGGATAGCTTAAAAGTTTTGAAATCATATATACATGAAACAAAAATAAAAATATTTAGGCCTACCAACATGTAACATAAAGGCACTTCAAAATAAGTAAAAAGGCAAAGTATTATGAAAATTAAACAACTATAGAGTAATAAAGATATAAAGCAAAATCAAAGTTACTAGTGAATTACCTCTAAAAATTACTCATGAAAGAGAACTTTGGCACTTTGAAAGGACCATATGCCTATGCCTATCTTTCTAGGTCATGTTTCATTTTATTTTATTTTTTTTTCCGGGACCGGGGATCGAACTCAGGGCCTTAGTGCTTAGCGGCAAGCACTTACCCCACTGAGCTGTACCTCCAGCCCGCATGTTTCATTTTAAATTATTACTAATAATAATTAAGATTGTTTTCATTATTATTATTTGACTGATGACCTCATGTTGACTTGACATGAACCTCTTATCACAAATATGTGGAGCACAAGAGAAAGGCAAATATCTAAATCTGAAAGAAAATATCTATCACTATAAACAATCCCAATGTTACATTTTAGAATATTGTACATTTGGAAGGCATGAATACATTTAATGAACCATGAAATAAACAATAGCAAATTGTTGTTGTTTTGTTTCTTAGTTTAGTTTTATACCAAGCATCTTTTAATAAAAATAACCTTATTGTCTTATTTTTGAAAACTTAATTTTTTACAATGGCCAATGTAAATATAACAAAATAATATATTTTGAACAATATCTATTGGAGTATCTCCCATAAGGCTATAGAGATTATTGGGGCTCCTTATTAATGAACAAAAACCAGTTATTGTTATTCCAGGCAGCTACTTTTCATTCATCAATCAGAGTCTTGTCTAATAATCTCTCCCCACCCTAAGAGAATTCTGTTTAATTATTTTAACAAATTTTTGATAATCCATGGAAACACAATTTCAATACTTAATACATGACATTTGAACAATGAAAGACTCTCAAATCATAATACATAAACAACAAAAAATATTACATTTATAAAACAAATTTTAACATTTTTTGGACCAGCTGGCAACTTTGGGTGGAAGCATATCTTTAATTTAGATGATGTTTATGTATAAGCCAAATTAAATTGTAGACAATTGTTTCAAAATTACAAAAAAGTACAAAAAAAAGAAAAATTTGCTCAAATAAAATAGCTGTTTACAGATTGGACAAAGGGACAAACAAAAAACACACAAGACAATTTGTTTATAAAATCAGTGTGCAGTCAGATATATTTTGGCCAAGTTGAATCATAATAATTTCTTTTGACCCAGGAGTAGAGCTATTGGCTAAGTAACTTCCCGTACATACAGAACAGTGTCTATTAAACTTCTAACAGGTTTTTCCCTACACTGGTGGTTAGCATGGGTTCCCTGGGGCTGAAACAGAGACCTATGATCCCACCAATCTGAAACTTCTGATTCCATCACAAATTTCCATTTTCTCTCTTTTTTCTTTTTCTAGCAGCTTTGGGCATTTCTATTTGTAACACCCCATTTCCTTGCTATAGGCGCACTGGTCTGGATGTAGGGACATATGACCACCTCTTGCCTGTTTTTCTCATTTCCTAGCTCTTGACTGGGCCTTCTTGTGAGCTGCCAACATTACCTTTCTCTTTTCTTGCTTAAATCTCCATTCTGCATCTTCTCTGTTCTGAAACAATTTTTGAGCTAGCTCTACCAGCTGGGACAAGTGTACCTCTGCAGGACCTTCCAATTTCTGCACCTTGTGGTAGGTACCAAGGGCTGACACTTTTGCCACCTCATGTAGGTCAGTGGTGCCACAGGCCACAGAAAGGAGCCTTTTCCTCAAATCCCAATGATATTTTTAAAAGCATTTAGCCCCTCCTTAGTGTTGTAATCCCAGTTGGGGTTTCTTTGCTTTCATTTTTCCTATATCTTTTTTTTTTTTTTTTTTTTTTTTTTGCGGTACTGGGGATCGAACTCAGGACCCTGCGCTTGCTAGGCAGGCACTTATTCCACTGAGCTATATCCCCAGCCCCTTATTTTTCCTATATCTAAATCTCATTTGTTTTTCAGCCCCCTTTAAAATTCCTTCCCTCCCCTCTGAAGAAAAACCATTTACATTATCTGTTGACAATCACCCCAGGTGGGGCGGTGAATCTTAAACACCAATTCCAGCAGATAAACCAAAGCCCAACTTTGCTTTGAAAAGAGGAGGGATTTTGATTCTCCAATTGTAGAATGAGGGTTTCTTCCTGGCCTCGTTGCAGCAGCCTGCCAGAGAGGTAAGACCAGGACCAGACCTGAGGAGGAGACTGAGGAGACTTTCTCATCTGAATCTGTTATAGACTCGGGGGAAGGCTGCCTGTGGTGGTGAGAATGGAAAGCCAAAGGGTCAGTGTTGGAGCTGGGGATATAGCTCAGTGGAATAAGTGCCTGCCTAGCAAGCGCACGGTCCTGAGTTCAATCCTCAGTACCGCCAAAAAAAAAACAAAAACAAAGAAAATGTTTTGGGGCTGGGGATATAGCTCAGTGGAATAAGCGGCAGGCACAGGGTCCTGAGTTCAATCTCCAGTACTGCCAAAGAAAAAAAAAAACCCAAAACTTTTGGGGCTGGGGATATA
>PVLD010003752.1:0-136827 GCA_004027595.1 Dinomys branickii | reverse complement strand
ACTTTTCTTGTGTCTTTGATGATATCATGAGATTCTTCCTTTCACGCTCATAAGCTGCCATGCTGTCTTCAAGTTCTGAAATTCTATCTTCGGTTTCATTTAAACGGTTTTGCATGCTTTCAGCGTTAGTTTTCAAATCCTGGCATTCTCTTTGGACCTGTTTCATTATTGGTAATTCATTCCTGAATTGCTCTTGTAACATCTCCATTGGTTTCCTATTTTCTTCTAGACTTTTGTCTATTTCTTGTCTATGTAAATGGAACATTTCTTCCATCATTGTTTTCAGCTCGTTTTTTGTCTGAGAAATCACTGCGGGTATGTGGGTTATTTCTGCTTTAAGCTCTTTCATGGCCTGTTTGAGTTGTTTAATTTCGGATGCAATCGTTTCATAACTTGAAGTTATGAGGCTTCCTGGTTCCCCTGTATCTTCACATTCAAAACTTGTTCTGGGTGGGGTTGAGTTTTGAGACTGCGTTTTGTTCCTCTGTTTTCCCATTTTTGGGTATCAGATTCAAAATGTGGAGCTATAAGTTCCACAGGTAGTTCAGCAGGCAAAAGTCTGCTGCAAAGGCTGCTCCATTGATTGCTTCTCTTTGGGAGAATGTCCCTTAAGCTGTCTGCTGAGATTTCCGCTTCTATTCCCTACCCCAAGACCTGGCCAGGGTGAATAAACAGCTCACCGCCCCAGGCGTCTTACAGACAGGGCACTCCGGTGTTCCTCCCTGGGTGGAGCTCCTTCCCCCCTCACAAATCCCGTTGGGGCGCCTAGCTAGTTCTTTGCACCCGGGAGGTCCCGCAGTTCTTAAAGCTGTTTTGATGTTACTCACTGGGCTGAGCTTCTTCCCGATTCAGGAAAAACCGGTTAGAGCACCCACTTAACTCACCCTTTGATCGTGCAGACAGGAATGCCATTCAGATGTATCTCTCTGGATGGAGCTTTTTCCCGACTCAGAAATCCCACCGATCGCTGTTGCTCCAGTTCGTGCAGCGCTGGCTGCGGGGGTGGGGTTCTGAGTGGGATCCCAGACCGCTGCCCAGATTGGCGCAATCTGTCCCTGTTGCTCCAGTTCGCGGAGCGCCGGCTGCAGGGGTGGGGTTCTGAGCGGGATCCCGGACTGCTGCTCAGATTGGCGCAGTCTGTCCCTGTTGCTACAGTTCGCGCAGCGCCGGCTGTGGGGTTGGGGTTCTGAGTGGGATCCCGGACCGCTGCTCAGATTGGCGCAATCTGTCCCTGTCGCTCCAATTCACGTGGCTCCGGTTGCGGGGGTGGGGTTCTGAGTGGGATCCCAGACCGCTGCCCAGATTGGCGCAATCTGTCCCTGTCACTCCAATTCACGTGGCTCCGGTTGCGGGGGCGGGGTTCTGAGTGGGATCCCGGACCGCTGCCCAGATTGGCGCAGTCTGTCCCAGTAGCGTGTTCTCTGAGTTTCCTCTGCTCCGCTGCCTCCAACAAATCCTGGTTACAGCCGCCTCTGAGCCGGTTGGGTTTAGGAGCTGAAGCCATCCTTCCCTCTGCACTCACTCTCTTGGCTGTATGCGAGTTGACGTAAAATGAAATCTTAACATTACTTCAATTTCTCTAATGTCCAGAGACATTGAACGTTTTTTCATGTATTTGTTGAGCACTTGTATTTTGTGCTCTGAGAAGTAGCTGTTCCTTCATCTTGCCCCTTTCTTGACTGGGTCTTCAGCTTTATGTGGTTTAATTTTGTTGTGTTCTTTATATATTCTAGATGCTACTCCTCTGTCTGAGGAGTAGCTGGAGAATTTTGTTTTCCTGTTCTGTAGGTTGTCTCTTTACTCTGTTGATTGATTCTTTTGTTGTACAGCAATTTTTAGTCTGATATAACCCCATTTATTGTTTCTTGCTGTTATTTCTTGTGCATTTGAGGTTCTGTTTAGAAAAGTCACTTCCTACACCTATATCTTTAAGTGTTTTACCTATTTTACCTTCCTGTAGATTTAATAGTTCTATTTTAGATATTTAATCCATTTTGATTTGAAATTAATACATGTCCAGTTCCAGTCTGCTGCAAATTGGTAAGCAGTTTTCCCAGCACCACTTGTTGTATAAGCTGTCTTTGCTCCAGCATAAGCTTTTCACTCCTTTGTCCAAGATCAACCAGTTGCATATGTCTGGGGAGGTTTCTGTATCTTCAGTTATGTTCCATCGATCCATGTATCTGTTCCTGTTCCAGTACCATGCTGTGTTTATCACTATTGCTTTGTAGTATAGTTTAAAGTCAAGTATTGTTATGCCTCCTACTTTGCCTTTATTGGCCAAAATTACTTTTGCTCTTCTAGATGTCTTCTGGCTCTGTGTGAATTTTAGATTGTTTTCTCTAGACCCTTAAAGTGTGCTATTATTTTGATTGGGACTTCACTGAATCTGTATAACAGTTTGGGAAGTATAGCCATTTTTGACAATTATTATTTGTGTTTATCCAGGAGCAAGGCACATCTTTCAATTCTGATGTCCTCGTCAATCTCCTTCTTCCAGTTGCTGTAGGTTTTTTTTGTAGAGGTCATTCACTTCCTTGGTTAGGTTAGTCTGAAGGTGATTCATTTTTGTTGAAGCTACTGTCAGTGATATTATTTTCATAATTTGCTTCTCATTCTGTTCATTGTTGGTGGACACAAATGATAGCAAATTCTGTGTGCTAATCTTGTATCCTGCTACCTTTCTGAAGTGGATATTATTTCTTAGAGGTTTTTCTGTGTGGAGTTCTTTGATTCTTCTATGGGGAGTGTCATACCATCTGCAAATGATGATAACTAGAGTTTCTCCTTTCTTGTATGTATCCCTTTTATTTCTTTTTTGTGGTTAATTTCTCTGGCTAATATTTCAAGTATTGTGCTAAATAGAAGTAATAGTGGTCATTCTTGTCTTGTTCCTGATTTTAGGGGGGATGCTTTTGGTTTTTCCCCATTTAGTATGATGCTGGCTATTGGTTTGTCATAAATAACCTTGATCACATTCAGGTATGGTCATTCTGTACATGCTTCCTTCAAGATTTTTGTCATGCAGGGCTGTTGGAATTTTCTTCATCTACTCATAGATTATATAGTTTTTGACTTTGCTCCTGTTTATGGGATGTATTTTAGTCATTGATTTATGTATGTTGAACCATCTTGGCATCACTGAGATAAAACTTACTTGATTATGATGTGTCATCTTTTTTATATTGTGCCACATTCTAATTGCTAATATCATACTGAGGATTTTTGTATCTATGTTCATTTAGGAGATTGGCCTATAGTTCTCTTTTTTAGTTGGATCTTTATCCCAATTGGGGTCAGGGTGATACTGACTTCCATAGTGAATTTGGGAGCACTCCATCCCTTTCAAATTCCTTGAACAACTTCAGGAGTATTGATACTATAATATCCTTAAAGGCTTCACAGAATTCAACAGACCTGAGTCCATCAGGTCTTGGCATTTTTATTTGATATTTATTTGATTCTTTATTACTTGTCAATTTCATTACTTGTTACTAGGTTGTTAAACATATTTATGTCTTCTTGGGTTAGTTTTGGTAGTTTGTATTAGTCTAGGAGTATGTCTATTTTTTCAAAAGTTGCTAATTTCTTGGAATATAATTTTTCAAAGAAGTTACTGCCTTGTAGATTTCCAGGGTTTGTTGTGATTTTTCCTTTTTCATTAGTAATTGCATTGACACAAGTCTTTTTCTCTTTTTCTCTTGGTGTCCCTAAGGGCTTATCTGTTATTTATTCTTTTAAAGAACCAGTTTTTTAATTCCTTGATTTGTTTTACAGGGTTGCTTCTTTGTTTTAGTCTTGAGTCCATTGATTTCCACTCTCATCTTGCTACCCCTGCTTGTTTTGGGCACATGAAATGTCATTTCCTTCCTTTAATTTTTAGTCTATGAATATCTTTTTGGATAATATATTCTTGACAGAAATAACAAAATGGATATAGCTACAAACACAGAGGAAACTAGTGAGGTCAGTGGATAGACAGGGGCAGAAAGATCAGGAAAAATACCCAAAGGGTTCACCAGTAGACAAAGAAGGCAGCCATTGTAAATAACCAACATATCTCATAATGTTAGTGGCCTCAACTCTCCAATTAAAAGATACAGATTGGGAGAGTGGATTAAAAAAAAAAAAAACAGAATCAAACAGTTTGCTGCATTCAAGAAACTCCTCTCCTGGAAGGAGTCATAAATCTGGGTGACACCATTCTTGTCATCTTGTAGCAATGCTTGAGAAGAGCCTCGGCCATGAGCACGAGCAACAGGAACACTCCTGGGAGCTGAAGCGCAATAGTCTTAGTGCTTAAAGGGGCCTCACCTCACAGCAGCACTTAAAAGCTGCTGTGAGGGACCCATTTTCCAGAATTCCCACTTTCCAGTTCATCCCTTTCTTCAGGACATGGAGTAAAAAAGCATAGTAAAGTGCTTGGCCCTGACCTTCATCTCTTTTTGTCCTACATTTGCAGGAAATGAGTTTTCACAGGCTGTCAAAGAAATCCTGCTTTTCATATTCAGCCTTAATACTCTTATAGCTTGGGATTTTTGAGTTGGTGAATATTCATGATGTGTGGAAAAGCATGACACACACTACAAACTCAGTCACACAAAATGGCATGTCGTGTTTGTATACAACAGGACCTAGCAGAACATGGCCAGCTAAGCTGCTTATGACTGTGAATGACTTTGTTCTTTGCTTCATGGGCTTTCATTTCCTGTAATGTACATATTAATTTTAAAAAATAAAGATTATTTTAAAACTCAAAAAAAACATATTTAGCCTTAAATCTGTGATTCATCACCCACTAGCACTTATTGCTTTCTACAATGCATTAAATGTTGAGCAAAAGCCATTTAATTTCTTAGTTCTTATAAGAACTTCCTCCCCTCAACCCGATGTGGTGGCAGCACCTGTAATCTTCACAGGGATGTTGAGGAATATAGCAAAGTGTAGGTGAGCCCGGGACACTTAGCAACTTAGTGAGATCCTGTCTCAAAATAAAAATGTTTTAAAAGGGCTGGGGATATAGCCCAGTGTGAACACCTTAGGTTCAGTAACCAGTACTGCACAAACAAAAGCAAACCAACCTCTCCTCTTTCCTACACACCTAATTTATCCAGTTCCAGTACATTTCCCTTCCATACTCTCCCTTCTAGTTCACCACTGGTGAACATTTTAAAAATTCTTCCGCTGCCATAACCCAGAGGCTATGGGGATTTCGCCTAACTCTAGGGATGAGTTCTCATTATTAGCCAGACACAGACCTCACTCAAAAAGTCTCATTTGCTTCTGCACTGGGGAACAACTCTTGACAGCCACTATTGGCGCTTAGGAGCCCACTATTGGAGCTTATAAACATAATAAAGTGAAAAGCTCTGTGTAGGATGTTTATTGAGGAATCCTCTTGCTAATAACACACGAAAGGAAGCAGGATTGGGTGTAAAGACCAGCTGTACCATTGTGTAGTTCCAACCAACAGAGGTGTGGCTTAATCAAACAGGAATGCTGAAGTGGCCACAGTCCTTCAGAGATGTTCAAAAATGGGCTAGCCCAAGCAGAGAGTCGGGGCTTACACAGCTATGAGCCATTAGCAGCCATCATTCCTAGTTTCTTAGAAGTGATTGGCTGTATTCTTAGTACCTGTAATACACAACAGCCTCCACTACAGTGTGTCTCTCAAATTTCCATTTTAAATGAGGGTGTCTAAGTGTCCTAACTCACTAGCATTTTCTTCCTGGTAGAAGACATAGAGATAGGAGTGTATTGATGAATTCTGAAGGAATCCTGCCAACACACTTGACAATAAGTACATCTTCCTAACTTTATTGTGAATTTTAATTAAAGATGCATAAGAAGAATTTTCAAATCACAAGAATTTTAAAAAAATTTATGAAGAATGCATAGTCAAGAAAACTTAAAGAACAGTTGTTGATGACCACCACAGGTATAAAGGGTCCTTCCATTAAAATTAGTAACTAGCTACTCATCATCACCTTAAGTAAACAAAATAAACAAAGGAATTTCAACCTAATAGAAAAAGTTACTAGTAGTGAAGATTGGAGAGCCTGATAGTAAACTATGGAATAGCCTTTGGAGATATTAAAAACTAAGTTATGTTCTTATTTTTATATGTTTAAATATGACAATAATAATAGCTTCTAGCTATTGAGTGCCTACTCAATGCATTAAATAAAGTATTCCCTAGACATTTAAGTATATGAATACACTTTTTATGTGTATCAGTTAGGGTTCATTAGAAGAAAAGACATCACAAAAATTCACACGATACATAAGGAATTAAAGTAGGCTTCCAATGCCCTCCAGTGGTATCAGTGCACGGGGGGAGGAAGGATGCAACATTGCTGTCTGCACACTGAAGAGCCTGAAGGTCCAGTCAAAATTCAAAATCCTGCAATTCACTGCAGGGACCCTTGCAAGGCCATATAGGAAAGCCATAGTGTCTGTGTTAAAAGACTGAAGAGTTTGCATTAAAATTCTGAAGCAACTAGAGATGAATGTCTGGGTGGGATGACAAAGACCAGAGCTCCTCCAAAGAAGAAAACAGGGCACACTTCTTACCCCTGGATTTCATGCAGGCCATGAGCCTACTGATTGGTGCCGACATGTTCAGGGCGGGTCTTCCTTCTTCCGTGGGTTGCTCACAGGTCAGTCATCTGGATACACCTAGAACTGAGCTCTGCCACACGGTTTTTGATCCACTGAAGATGACACCACAATTAATGATCACAATATGCTCTTCTGCATTTAACATGTGTAATCAATTTGATTTTCACACACTCCAGGATATGTATTATAACACTTCCTCTGCTAGATATAGGGGATATTAATGAAAAGAAAAAAGTTAATTGAAATGAAGAGCTTGGAGTGCACAGTGAAATGATAACTGGTCCTCTGAGCTCATTTTGTCCCACTTGACTGTCTCCCACTGTGTTTGAGAAGGACCCATTTAGGTGTGTATGACTTGAGGAATGGCCTGACAGAACAGTGTCTCGGTATCTTCAGCCAAAATGCCATTCTCAAACTCTATTAGACATTTATAAGAGGTACTAACATATGGCAGGTTTTCACAAGTACCAGAATACATGCTCACCTGCTAGTTAACCTATAATTTTTAAAGAAGCTATCTTCATGTAAAATTGTCTTATTGTATAAAACCTGATTTCTCTCTCCAGTGAAGTTCAGTTATGCAAAAATTTCTTTGCTGATATTCTGCAAAACATATTAAAATCTTAAAATTTCCCTTTTCCATATTATTAAATGCCTCAAATGCTTTTGTTTTCTGCATCTTTTCTGCTGCTAGAAATACCTTCTCTAATATCTCTACTAATGAAAATAATTAAAATAATGCCACTAATAAAGTACAAAATTTAAGAATTTCCTGTGGTCTCTTTAAGGTGGAAAGAAAGTTTAAATTTCTTCTCCAGTATTTAATGAAACACTTATGCACGTACACATGAACACATAAAGATTTTCCCTCACTGTCCTGAATGATAAATTGTAATTATTGAAATAAACCAGGCTTCTTAAAAGAGAGATCCAATTGTGAAGTTAAATTCTCAGAAAAGAATCACACAGTTGTCATTTTAACAGCTGTCACTGCCGGAAGGCTAATTTACTGAAGTTATACATGGCAAAGAATTGGCAACCTTAAAAAACTGAAACCCTAAAATCTTTAGGAAACAACTAATAACCCCACTGAGTACCTTTCTCTAGAGATGCCAAAGACAAATAGAAGTACAGTGGGCAGAACAGAGGTGGTAGGGGAAAGAGCGGACAAACCAGGAAAACAAAGGGTAGAACACAACTGTTTCATCTGACTCTCTTGCCCCATGCACCTCCCACAGGTGCCAAGTTTTTTAATTCTTGGTCTTTGTGATTCTAATGAGCAGCAGCTATCCCATGCACCAAGGAAGGACCCAACCTCCAGTATTCACTCATCTTAGCTGTAATGACAGGCATAAAGATGAGAATTCAAATCTCTCCAGACCTTTCAAAAACTCATTCTGGGATAATTTCCTGACTTTATTGAAGCATCTGACTCTAACTATGCCTGAAGTTAGGCCAAGGATAAGTCAGTGGTCCAAAGTCCTCTCAAAAAAATGTAGTGCAGTTGCCTTGTGGACACATGTTTAGGACTCTATCTTTTATGCCTTCTAGTTCTACAGGTGAAGTATATGAGCCAAAAGAATAGTTTTCATAAGTTCCACTGCATCTTTCACAAACTCCCAGCTACCTCTGGAGACTCATTTCACAAAGTTGATCTACATACAGGTTGAATCAATGTCTACTACCTGACTTCTGACTTAAAATGTGCTTGCTCTGAATAAGAATCTCCTCAATCTCTTAAGAGTTTACTCAAATAATTAGATGCACCCTGATTCATCCAAATGCTCTCCAAAGGCTAAATATCTGTGGCTTTAATTATAAAAGCTCATTAACTTCAAATACAGCTAAAGTTATTGAGGAAAAATATCTCAGTAGAAATACACTAATAGATTGCCTGGTTTGTGTAGTCCAAGTCAATCTTGACATTATCTACACCATTCTACTTTCTTTGGATCTGAATCTAAGTGTTTTCAAAAGAAAATGTATGCAGGGATTCTGGCTGAATTCAACTCACTTGCTAGATATTTAACAAACTTTAATATTTTAAACACCTTTCTGTATAACCAAGGAGTAGGGGAGGAGAATTACTCTTTAGGGTTTTCCAGCTAAGAAAGGAAGAAAGAATGAGACTACCAGGAAGGGATTCTCTGTGGCAGTGGGGTGGTGATTAGGTGCTGTTACATCACTGAGAACCAGAACTACAAATACCACCATCAGTAGTACTGCCCCAAACTGCAGTCCTGAACCTGATCACGCCTCTAGGTTAGGGGCTCAGCTTCAACACTGCTGACATTTTGAGTTGATAATTCTTTGTTGTGGAGATGTCCGCACAATATTCTCCTGCATTCTTAGAAATTTAGTAGTATCTTTGGCTTCTACCCATCTGATGCCCGTAGAATTCTCATGTTGTAAAGGCTAAAAATGTTTGCAGTCATTATCAAAGGCCCCACACTGGGAAGAGCAATCATCCCCTGTTGAAAGTCACTAATGTGGACTCAAATATCAAATTGGAAAATATAGTCAGGAGAGTCATACATGCAACAGTATTTGTGCAGTGAGGGAATTCCAAAGGATAGGCAATTTTTCTGTTTGCTTAGAAGGAATGAAGAAAACATATACAAAAGGGAAGCATGTAGATTGTAAGGATGGTTTAAAAATGTATCAACTAATCAGAATGTATGGACCTGATTTGGACCTTGAATAAAACACACTTAAAAACATAAATAAATAATTCAAACACAGGCTATTTGATATTTCAAGGAATTATTCTAGGTATTATAATATTACATTATAGTCAATGTAATGTTTTTAAAAAGAGTTCTTATCTTTCAGAATTACATATAGAAATGATCACTAATGAAATTAGATAATGTCTGAGATTTGCCTAAAATAATACAGGAGTTGGAATTAGTGGGCAGGAGAAAAAAATGATGCACATTAGCTGAGTAAGTAATTTTAAGACCAGGATAATAATACCTGAGGTATGATTATACAGCTTTGCTAATAACTGTATGAATATTATAAAACTGCACATTAAAATTTTGAATGAAGTACAATATTACTAGGTAAAGAAGTTTCTTTGGAGAAAGAGCTATAAAGAACATTTATGAAAACCACAGGCTTCAAGAAAATAATATATACATACAAGTTATTCATAGCCATGAGGGGAAAAACAACTTAAAATATTTCTTCAACTCCTCAGCACCATCTTTTGGGGGGAATGGTTTCTTTAAGAGACACATACAGAAATACCAACTATAGTAAACTAGTTTAAACAGATCGTCATTATAGACAGATGCATTTTAACTTCCACAAAATAGGAGTAAGACCCCTCTCTAATTATTGCAGTGACAACTTTTTACTAACCTAAACGTTGTCTCTTATGTCAAAATTCAGAAACTAATTTTAAATTTTCATATTTTCTCCCTGCCGTGACTTCATGCCTTAGCACTGTCCGCTGCCCCTGCGGTAAATGCACAACTACTGCCTCGATGGTCCACACTTCTGCGCACACCCTTCCCTTGTCAGTTCTCCATGTGCAGGAAATTACTTTCACAAAACACACATTTATGTCACCTCCTCAAAGTCTTCTACATTTACTGACATAAACTCTAAACCCTGAGCCTAGCAGTCACCATTCTCTGTGATCTAGGTTTTGGATATTTCTAATCAACACTCATTTCTCAAATCTGACTCTTCTCTGTGGTGCACACCAAGGCCCTATCCGTGAAACCAGTCTATAGTTTCTCGTCTACTTTTTTTTTTTTTTTTTTTTGCTGTACCGGGGATCAAACTCAGGACCTTGTGCTTGCCAGGCAGACACTTATTCCACTGAGCTAAATCCCCAGCCTGCTTGTCTGCTTTATGTTTACTGGTTTTGAAATTATGCTGCCCAACTTTCCCACTCTATCCTTTGCAGTCACACATTCATTCTCATGCTCAGCCAGTCACCAGCCACTCTACACATCATTGTTCTTCTTTGCCACTTCAGATGAATCTTCCTCCTATATGTCCATCCTTTTGGGTCCCTGTTCCAGACTGTGAGAGCAAAAAAGGAAGATCCTTGGAGTCCATAACCAGTTTAACCTCCAAGAAGGACCTCGCAGTGTGACAGAGTCTCAGGCAAATACAGCCCTGATCTGAAGCTTCTGTGGCTATTTATTGATAGAACCAGGAAAAAGGGGTAAAGGATGAAGGAAGGACATCTGCATAGGAGGGACAGTGGAAGGACAGGGTGGTTTGCTACCCGACTGGCCTGAGGACTCCTCTAAGTGACTAGTTGGAGTATGGAGAGGATAAGGGCCAGAGCATACATTCCTATTTTAGTATATGTGCTGCCGAAGCGAGCACGAGCATACATTCCTTAAGGGATGTGTCTTGAACCCACTTGGACTGTTATCCTGCAGGCTCGCCCACAGTCTCTAACCATGTATCCCTGGAGGGGGCTCCAAAGACCCCTTTGTCTCACACACCCACCTCATACATACTTCTGGCCGGAGGCCCAGGGTTTTCCACCTGTCTCTCCAGTAGACAATACTTCAGTCTCCTTGCATTAAAGTACAGCCGTACCTCCATTCATGAACTTAATTCATTCCAGATTCTGGAAAAGATAGCTATGTTCTGTTTGTGTAGAAAAGGTGGTCATAGTCGTGCTCATCACCTCATGCAGAGTTTGCTAATGAAAACAAAATTTTGCCAAACCCTTCTGCTTGTGAACCACACTGTTCACAAACAAAAGTGCTCACCAACCAACGTACCACTGTATATCTATTTATTTTCACCACTTCACTGAGATCTTTCACAAGACACAAACCATATTTTATTTAATTTTAAATATGCTTGCACCAAATACCTTTGCACAAAATATTGGGTATATTAGATACAATTTTTTTATGCTATAAAATAAAACAAGCTATCCCTTGACTCAGAAATAAAAAGGCATCCTCCAAACTAGAAAACCATGAAAAAAAGATTATAGGATTCAGAATTGTCATTTTGAAAGAGTGTAACACAAATTCTTGGAAATTTCCGGTCAGAAAAAAAGGAAGAAGCACACAAGACCAACTAAAAGAGGTCCTGGATGAGGTTTGATTCCTAAATCCTTAGATTCCTACCTCCCTGAAAGGTCTCACGTACCAGCACAAACACAGTTGGAACTAGAGCACTGCCGTACCAATAGCCGGATAAGCACTGACAGTCTCTGCTTAGTCAAGATTTTTGGAAAACAGAATTTGAAGCAAAGTTTAAATCTTACTGATGCTTTATTAAAAGTTACAATATCTGGAACAAAGCAACCAAAGTGTAGAAAAATGACAAAGTGAGACAGAGAAGCATAAACGGTATGTAGAGGGTGGCCCTGTGCAGATCACTGAGTTACAGCAGACGTCTTTGACTAGGTCACTGGGCTTCAGAACCATACTTTAGTGTGAAAATGCCCAGGGGATTTCTCTGTGAAATATTATTTCTGGATTTCCAATTCTATTTCCTTGATCTGTATGTTTTTTTGTGTGCAGGTACTACACAGTCAAAATTATTGTAAATGTGTGGTTCTGGAATTTGAGAAATATGACTTCTAACTTCACTTTCCTTTTCAACCTCATTGTAGACATTCTGTTTACTTCATTTTTTTTTTTTTTTTTTTGCGGTACTGGGGATCGAACTCAGGACCCTGTGCTTGCTAGGCAGGCGCTTATTCCACTGAGCTATATCCCCAGCCCCTAATTGTAGACATTCTGGATTCATTCCATACTCATATGAATTTTAGAACCAGCCTGTTATTATCTGCAAATAAATCAGCAAAAGTTTTATTGTGATTTCATTGACTCTGTAGGCCAATTTGAGAGTTGTGTGTTTTGCTAACTTAATAATTTAAGTCTTTCAACCCATGAACATAAAATGTCTTCTTATTTATTTAGGTCTCCTTAAATTTTTTCAAGGTTTTTAAAGTATTATTTTTGCACTTTTCTTATTAAGTTTTTCCTAATTCTAAACTATTTTTATTTAAAACAAGACTACTAATATCTAGTTTCTAGGTAGCTTCCCTTAATAGCATGTTCTCTGCATGCTGATCTGGGACTTTGCAAAGCAATTCAATAAATAGTAACATATTTAACCCTCCCTCAGACCCATGAAGCCTGTTCTGCATATCTTTGGTGGTAGAAAAACACAAGCATTCACATTCAGTTTTCTAAACTCCTCACTTCTTAACTGTATGACTTAAAAGTAAGTGAATTTTCCAGCCTTGATTTTCCTATCAGCAAAATAACACTAACACTTATAATGTACTTTTTGTGTTTTGACACTGTTCTGAGAGTTTATTGCATAGTAAAGTTTAATTCACACAACAACTTATGTAGCGGGCATTTTAACTTACCCACATTTTATGCATGGAAAAATGGAAACTCAAACTGGCTAAGTGATTTGTGCAAACACATACTAAGTGCTAGAACCATAAGCTAGATTGAATCTGTTCCGCATCTGAGATCGTGCTATTAGTCACAACAGTATATTAATTTCTTCCTCGTTACTATCAAGAAAAATTAAATGAAAATGAAGCATAATGGGCATGATATAAAGTAGACATTGTGTAAAAGATGATCTTTATCAGTTAAAAATTTGATGATAAACTATGGACCTGTTTACTAAATAAAAATGTTTTCCAGCTAGGAATGGTAGTGAATGCCTATAGTCTCAGCATCCAGGGAAGATTATCCCAGGAAGACTGCAAGTTCAAGCCCAGCATGAGCAATTTAGTAACTTAAAGAGACTGTCTCAAATTTTAAAACAGGGGTGGAAATGTAGTTCAGTGTGAAGGTCCTGGGATCAATCCCTAGTAACACATACAAACACACACACACACACACACACACACACACACACACAGAGCTTTATATGACTATTTGTATTAAAATGTCGAATACAGAGATGGATTAACAATGCAACTAAACACATTTAGGCTTAAGTTCCCTCATTTGCAACTCCCTATGCCTAAATTATAAATTTGTGCTTTTTTTAGAGGAATTTCCTCAAATTTTATAGATTCCATTAAAAATAGATGTGCCCTTGAAAGTAAAATATGAACAGGAGGAGGGGTTCACCCACAAATTTTAGTTTGGAAAAGGGATGGAGAGTGTCACCTACAACTGAGACCAAAAAAAATAGGAGGAGATTTGTGGAAAGAAACAAGCTCAGTTTTAGTTATGTTCTCTTACACATGTGAAAGGAACAGTCACAGAGGGGTCTCCTATTGGATAAGTATGGGGACAAAGGCGCAAGCATCAGAGCCACAGCAAGGACAATCATTAGTCACAGGAACAGGTTCTGTCATCTCAGGAAAGTAGGCAGTCGTATTAGAGAGTGGTTCTCACCCAAAGGCATATCTGCCAGTGGATGCCTCTAACGCTCCTAGGGGCCAGCGATATTGCTGAAAACAATAAGCAGGAGAGTTCTCCATGGCAACAAGTTACTTGATCCAGAATGCCAACAGTACGAAGCTGAGAAAGCTTCTATTGTATGGGACCAATGATGAGACTGAAGAAAACAATGTTGAGAAAAGAATGAGAAGAATCAGGATTTTTACAGGCAGAGAAAGTCAAAAATGTATTCTTAGGGGACTAGACAGACATACAGGAAGTACAAAATCCCTCCTAGTCACATGTTTTAGGTCACCCCCAGAAGGCCATCAGACTGTCCTGTCAGTTGTATCCACCATCTTTTCTCCCCAACTGCATTGTCAGAGTGATGATTCTCAGATGAAGCTGCACAAGTTAATTACGTCCAGGATAATGAGGGTGTGAATAGCATGCAGATGCCCAACATCTGCTAATCCCGATTGAATAACTTTTCAAGTTAATGCCTCTCTGTGGGTTTTGGAAGACTTGCTGACATATAAAGTCCCAAATGTGTACTCTGTGACTTTTGTTTTGTGTCTAGTGTTAGGGTGTGTCTGGATTGGTATCATCCCGTGACACGTATGGTTTATATTAGTCACTGAGCTGAAGAGAGTGAAAATAAATTACTCACAGATAACAGCTATGACGGTCCGTGTGGTTTTTGTGAATGGATAAGTTCTGGGGAAAGATACAAACTAAACAAATGAATAAACACCTTACATCCGAACAGCCCTTTCTCTTGCTCCATGGAAAGTTCCTTTAAATCCCCTTCTGTAATCTGTATTAAGCCCATGAATACATAAGCAGGGTAGGAGACAGTGGAAGGTAGGTAGGTGCAGAAAAGGTCCTCACACTTTTGATACATATTTGCATCATAATCCTTGATTAAACTCTTTAAGCAATCCTCCCCTCTTCTCTATAGTTGCTCGAACTGGTTTGTTTGCATCTTGCGCTCCATAGTTGACAATTTGTCTTTTTCCCAGCAATAATTATCCTTACTACACTGCACAAGAAAACCTAGTTGTTTTGTTTGCTTCAGTTTTTGTGTGTCTATTTTACTTTGTTTTGTTTCATGGCCAGCACCTACCACCACATTTTCTCTTAACATTACCTGGGTTTTCTTTTGAAGAATCAGCCATTCAACTCATGGGTGAGCTATGCATTCTACATACTACAGAGAAGCACCCTGGGCTGTTTGTGTATCACATTCTTCTGGCCAGAACTGGCCCACAGATGGCCTTGTGGTCCATACTGACCTCAAAAGATTCAAGCTCAGGGTATTTCCCAAACAGAAGTACTTTCTACCTGCTGGATAGGTCCAGCTGTGTGGATTTCAGGTTGAGTGTTCCAACAGCCATTTTACTGGGAGATCCTGCCTGAAAACGAGGCTTAGAAATCAAAGAAAATTGCAGGCTAGAAAAAAGGAAAGAAGAAAGAGAGAGGGGAAGGCAGAGAAAATGGCACAGATAGACTGATAAGGAAAGGACTCTGATCCTGTCATTTGTGCTCCAAGATCCAGCTTGACCTAAAGATCCATCTCCAGATATTTATTAATAAAAAAAATTGTGTGTTTACTAATTATATACGAAACTAGTCTGACTGGTGCTTTGCCTTATGTAATAAACAATTCTTAGAAGCGTTGGGATTCAAGAGTCAAACAGAAGGGAATTTCTCACAGAGCTCATAGTCTGATTAGGAAAGTAAATTTTACACAAGAGAAGGCAAGGGTATTAAGTACTATGGAAGATTCCCAAGGTGCCCTGGCTGCACAGAACATGAGGATTTAACCCTAATAATGCTTTCCACGAGCGTCTTTGCTTGTGCACTACTTACGTACTGCTATGTAACAGTAACTTAGCAGGTGAAAAACAGCAGGTTTCTCATTCTATTTTTTTAGTCTCATAGTTATTGTGGGTCCTGAATCCAAAAGCCCCTTAGCTGGGCGGCTCTGATGAGGGACTCTCATAAGGCTGCAGCCATAGACAGAGTATAAATAGATGGATGACTGTGTTTCCACAAAACCTCACTGACAAAAGTCGTCCAGATTTGGACTAATGGCTGTAATTGCCGACCCTTCCACAAGATCAATTGCCTTTCATATTTTTATGTGCAAAAATCACTGCAGTCACCCACAGCTCAGATGGTTAGAGGCTCAGCAGTTTCCAAAGATCCACTTGTAAGCTCATTTGCCTGAGAGTTTCCTCACAAGGTAGCAGCCGGCTCCCCCTAAAGTAGCCATCTAAGAGAGAATGAGACCGTGTTCCCAAGCAAAGCCACTATCTTTCTATAACCAAAGTTTCTGCATGAGACATCTTCATTTCTTCCATATCATATTCATCAGAAGAAAGTCACCAACTCATGCTTATATTTAAGGAATTACCTAGGAACATAAGCACCAGGAAGTAGGGATCCTTGGGATTCATCTTAGAGGTTGCCTACCATATTGGATTCACCTAAAAATAGACCAAGCAATTCTTGAGAAAAGGATTTAAACGCAAGAAGGAAGTTGATCCTAAGAGGAAATGAGACAGAGAAGGGAGAGCAACCATTCTGTATAGTGTTCTATACACTACCTCAGGGAGTAGTAACACATTCACTGAAGCGTGCATATTGGTTGCTGTCCCTTTAATGAATGTGTTACGAATCTATGCCTCTTGGTTTTGACCTGAGAAAGCCTCCTTGAGATATTGCTTGGAACACAATACAGAATTATCCCTCTAAGAAAGAAGGAAGCTGGAGTGTATATCACAGTCCCCTGTCCTATCTCACTTCAGACTTACCTAACATTGCAAGGATTCCAGCAAATGCCAGCAGCATCTGCTGCGATTGCTACAGGGACAACACTTGTTTATTTGACCTGGACCCTGGAACTTTTCCTTTGGCTTTCACGTTCTGCTCACATGAATCTAGATGAGACCAGGCCAGTTTTGAATACAAGGAATTGTATTCAATTCATAAATATTCACCATATGTCACCTACAGTCAGCCCCTTTTATACACCAGTTTTTCACCCATTCAACTTTACAAATCAAAAATAGGAAAACATCGTATCTGTACACAATGTACAATTTTTTTTCTTTTTCATTATTCCCTCAACAATACAGTATAATAACTACTTGCATGTGATTTACAGTGATTGGTTATTGTAAATAATCTAGCAGTGGTTTAAAGTATATGGGATGACTGCGTATATTATACCCAGACTTTGTGCCATTTTATGAGTGACTTCATCATCCGTAAAATGGGTATCCGCAGAGGTCCTGGGATTAAGCTGTCTGACAGTAAAAGTTCCTATCAACTCTCTATCCATTATCTATCATCTATCTATCTATCTATTATTTATCTAATGTTCCGACTTTTAAGACTATTACTGTACTGCAGGAGGTCCTGGGACAAAGTTGTCAATGCAGAAGAGAATCCAACACTAGTTACATACATCAAGCATCATGGGAAAGAAATGGAAAAGCTTATGGCTAAAGAACGATTTTGTGCAGATTTTGTACATCAAAACAATAGCAATATCTATGTGAGGGCAAGAAAGATGCTTTAAAGGAACATGGCATGTCAAGAACTTGGACAGGAAGTGAGGTTCGTACGCAGGAAGACTGTACCTGCCCTGTTACAAATTAACGGCAATGGGAGGTGGAGGAGGGTGTCTGGGACAGACCTAAGTTAGTCACACATGGTGGGACAAAGGGGGTCCTCAGCTCAGTGGACATTCACAGCTCACACACTTCATGCTTAGGGATAATAAAATGGAATTTTTAAGGTTTCAAAAGGAGTTACGTTTGAAGTAAATTGCTATTGCAATGATTATATTTTAGTATACAGTATTATTTGTAAATTCAAAGACACTTGGTGATCTAGATTGAAAACCTTATTCTTTCTGGATTCGAGAGCAATATATTTAAGAGCATTATGGACCTTCCAGTCTCTGTCATTTACTATTGAGTCCCCTGCTGGAG
Source organism: Dinomys branickii (assembly GCA_004027595.1). Classification (NCBI taxonomy): domain Eukaryota; kingdom Metazoa; phylum Chordata; class Mammalia; order Rodentia; family Dinomyidae; genus Dinomys; species Dinomys branickii. The sequence continues at coordinate 118,850 of PVLD010003752.1, read as the reverse complement.
CCCAAAGCAGCTAGAGACAGTATGGAGGGGTGAGTGCGTTCCCACAAAGCCCCATTGATAAAAGCAGGCCAGGTTTGGCCTCATGGTCCTAATTTGCTGAGCCCACAGGAGAGCAATGCTTCTCAAATTTTCATGTGGGAAAATCACTGCAGATTGTTTGAAAGGAAGATTGTGCTTCAGTAGGTCTGCGATGGGCTTCTGCATTTCTGACTGCGAGGTTAGGATGCTGACATCCCTACAACACACCTTGAGTCATCAAGGAGATTACAGGGAACTTTTACTTCAGAGATGTTTCTGCATCTGGAGTTGTACTATCTTCTACCACCAGCCCCCAAGAATTTATATCTTATAAAAAGGGATGTCATATTAAGTCTGCTTTACTGTCCATATAGATCGTCAAGCGTTTCACCCTGGAGATTTTCATTTCTCTACAGGTAAGGAACAGGCCCCTAGGTCTGGGCCATGAAAGCCCCGGAGGGTTACTGTAACCAAGCACATTTCAGAGCCACTCAGTGTCACTCTATCCCCTACAACCCTCCACCACTCTCAGAGGGGTCAGCATTACATTCTTGCCACAGATTAGGCACAGTGTGAGTAAATACTGTCTGTGATGCTGCTGCTGGCCCACACCGTCTCAGGCATAAGGGTTCCAGGAAGTGATTTCTTTCAGAGAATTCAAAGGACCATACATTTAAGCACACACCATGTATAGAAGTACAGGTATTCTGTGTGCTCCCCAGTGAATGCTGCTTTACTTTCCTCTTTCAGGTTTCTTTTTTCTTTTTGTATTTTGTCTTTTTCACTCTGCAGTACAGGCTGGCCTTGAGCTCATTTTGTTGCCCAGGGTGGTCTTGAATTCGCAATGATCCTCCTGCCTCAGCCTACCTAGTGCTGGTATTACAGGCCTGCACTGCCACTCCCGGCTTTCTTCTTCAATTAAAGCCAATCTTAAAAAGAAGTGGAGGAGATACTATACTTCACTAAGCAAAATAGGGTAAACACACCTAGCACTTTCACTTTAGAAACACTTAACTAATACAGTGAGGAATTATGGTACACTCTTGGTACTTTGAGCAAGAGACTCAAAGTGATGCTTGTGAGTGTCCAGAGAAAAAGCTTTCCTTAAAGAATGACTCTTTCCAACAAAGCAAAAAATATACACAAATATATACCGGAAATATATAAAAATACACAGAAAAATATACGCAAATTCTCTTAGAAACAGATACTTCCAAGAAAAATATTAGGGACTTGCACAAAGGAAATAAATTTATTTAAATGACTTGAAAATAATTTCTTTAAATAAAGTAGAAAGAAGTAAGAACTTTGTCAATAATAGTACTTTTAAACCATATGGGTTTAAGCAGAGCCTAGCGAAAGAAGCCCCATTGCAGAGATGATTCAAAGCTGTTTACCCTAAATATTGTACATTTCTCAGAGTGTGGAATATTTTCATTTGCTTGTATTTATAATGAATGCTTTGTTAGGGCTCTGATCTCTGTACCATCATTTAGTAATTACTTTTTTACATACTGGAAAGGATAGCTTAAATTTCCACAATTCTACCCAGAAAACATTCACCAGCATTTAACCTACCTCACAATTACCCAAGGACTCACTCTCATCTTCCTAATGAAATTTCACCTCCATAATATGGGGTACAAACCTTCTGTAGTCCTCAGCCTTTCCAACTTCTCCAGATTCACTGTCTTGGTTACTTTTCTCTTGTTGCTGAGACAAAATACTCAACACCCAAAGTGAAGGAAGGAAAGGTTAATTTAGCTCACAGTTTGTGGAGGTTTCAGTCCATACTTGGCTGGCTCAGAGGCAGAGTGGCACATGGCAGAGGGCAAATGTTCATGGTGTCAGAGCGCAGCAAAAACAATCAGCAAAAGGGAGGAATGGCAGCAAGCAGCCTCTTTCCTTCCCTTATATTGTAAACAGGCTGCCCCCACCCAGGGAGCATGCAGCTCTCACACAACCTTCATACCCTTCTCTTCCCCAGGCTCAGGATGTATACACAGTGAGCACCCTGGTTCCCTGCTGAGTCACTCAACCAAATCTCTAGTCTCCCCAAATTGACACAAGGTATCAACCATAATATTCACCTTTGGCAATCCCCATCTGCTCATCACTTGTACTGGGAAGCTTTTTTGAAATCTGATCACAACATACTTGATCATTGCCCAGGATTTGCCGATGATCTCTCCGTTTGGAAGTCCTGTGCACTGCTCCTGCCCCCTCCTCTTGCCCCATCAGTCTGCCTAGCAAACTCCAACCAATGCATCAAAGTCAGCGACAATACAGTCTTCCTAGCAAAGCATCTCTGACTTAGGAGTTAGCTTCTCCGTGCACCACTGCCTCCACCCCCACCAGTGAATTATGATATCACGTCTTTTCTATTCATTGCTGGCTTTCGGTCTACTTTCCAAATAAACCTAAAGCCTCCTTGAGAACAGGAAAATGCCAGTTCATCTTTCACATACAGTATTTCATGCCAAACACAGGCTGCGTGCACGTCTGAAAACACAGATGACAGTGCAAGAATGAACAGAGCGACAGAGCAAAGCCTCCGCCCGGAAGCAGCTCTCAGAGCTGACCCTAGATAATTGGATGATGACCAGTTAAGCTATTAGCTTATATTTCCTAAACTCCCCTACTTAGAAGGACGGTCTTGTTTCCAGGCTTTTAATCCATTAATCTATATTGGTACCAAGCAGCTGGCATCACATAAAAATAGGCTTCCAGCACCCTCTGATCAGATGCAGTCTTAGTCCTGAAACACCTGAGTTACCCTAGGCTACACTCTACGCTCCATGTGCTTCTGATCCTTCTGGCTCGTAGCCTCACAGCAGAATCTCCTATTAATAACCTCACTACATTTTTAGGTCTGAACTGCATCTTTGTGATGATGTCTATGACTTTAGTTCCCCCTTTAAATAAATGTTCCCTGTAAATAGGTGACATTTAATGTCCATCCCATTCTGAGAACTCTTTCGAGTAGAGCACTTGCCTCATTCACCTGGACTCCTTCACTAGGCAGAACTGACACAGAGTAAATATTTGGGGGAAACAACCTAAAGACCAGGTCAACTGGTATATAGCATTCCATTATTAGAGCTATTTACATCCCTCTTAAAAATTATTTCACCTCCAGTGTTCACACCTCTAAGAGAACAGTGCCCTGAACTAGGCATGGTCGTGCACACCTGTAATTTTAGCACTCATAAGGCTGAAGCAGGAGGATTGCCATGAGTTTGAGGCTGGCTTGGGCTACATGGAGAGTTCAAGGCCAGCCTGAACTGCACAGCAAGACCCTGTCTCAAAAAATAAAAAATAAAGCAAATAAAGAAAGGTGCACTGAGATGAGGAAAGAGATAATAATCTTAGAAGAGTGTAGAGAACAAATGAAAATAGTGCAAGAAAACCAATCTGGCACAATTCATTATCTGTGCTATTGTATTTATGGGAGGATAGTTTTGACCTGATAGTGAATGTACCTAGAAGATCTGGTCAAAGTATTAATGCAGAGAATTTAGAAGGAAAGAATTTGAGGCACGTGCACTGCCAGTTCCAGCCTCGCCTGGGTGATTTAGTGACTCAGTGAGACCTTGTCTCAGAGTAAAACATAAAGGGCTGGAGATGTGGCTCAGGGCAAAGACTGGGGGTTCAGTCTAGGGAGACAGAAACAGAGAGAGGAGTGGCAGAGGGGAGGAGAGAGAAGAGCAAAGGGGGAGGGGAGGCAGGAGCAAAGGGGAAGGGAGGAGAGGGGAGGGCAGGAAAGGGGAGGGGAGGGGAGGGGAGGGAAAGGAGAGCAGAGGGGAGAGGAGGAGAGGGAGGGGAGGAGAGGAGAGGGTCCATTTCTTAAAATCAGGGCCCCTCATTATTCTTAGAATCTTCAACCCTTCACCACTTTTACTGGAAACACTATTCACTCCAATTATTCAGATCAAAAGTTTTGGAGACCTTGTTTTTCTCTTTCTCCACTCATCCAACCCAAGGACACGTTCTGTCAGGTTCCCACACCTGTGACTACTGTCATAGTCCAGGTTTCCTGGGTTACTGCAAAAACCTCCAAAATGATCTCGACGATTCTAAGCTTTTTTTTTTTTTCCTGATCTCGACGATTCTACCTTTGTTCCCCTACAGTCCATTCTGAGAGAGGAATCGAAGAGATAATTTATAAACACTTTTCAGATCCACATACCTCCTCTATGCAGATTCCCTCATCATCCTCCCATCCCAAAGTCCAAGTCCCTTGGATCGCCTTCGGGGCCCTGTGCGGCCCAGCCTTTGCGTTCTCTGCCCCTTCCCTCCCACCACCCTTACTCCGTCTCCTGTGCGCTTCTCCACAGGCAGCACGAGCCTGCAGGCTGATCTTCGCATGCCCGACTCACTCCTATCTCTTCACATTTGATCTACTCTGGTACCCTTTGCCTAAAAATATCTTCATGACTTGTTTCCTCATGTTTTTGGCATCACAAGCAAAACACCACCTCTTCATAGTGGGTCACAATATTGGCCATAATTTCTACAAAAGCAGAGCCTGGCAAATGTGCTGGTACATGTCTCTAATCCTAGTACTTGCAGAGACTGATACAGACTTCAGCCAGGCCAGGGTAATTTACTGCCTTAGAAACAGCATGGCTGGGGAAAAAAGAAAGAAAGAAAAAGGACTGAGTGTTTTGGCTCAGACCCTGGGTTCAGTCTACACACACACACACACACACACACACACACACACACACACACCCCTTCACCAGAAAAAGCAGAGCCTGAGAAGAAGTCTTGAATGAAAGCATATTTAGTGGGGCATTGATCCAAAGGAAGGGTCCAGGAGGAAATGGAGAAAGCTAGACCAAGGCTGCATTACTCACCTGATCATTATTGTAGGAAACCAGCATTCAGCCTTGGTGGCCCCTTCTGTAGGTACAGAGAATGTCTCCAGGATTGTCTGCTCATGTGAGAAAGAAGGCTTGACTTATCCCTCTCTCCCACTGCTCAGGGGTTTCCCAGTGAGCCATAATGTGCTATGAGCTCCGCCAGGTAAGTGGCAGGCCCTGACACTCAGGGGGGCCCAGGAGACCCTGTGCAGAGAGATAAAGTACAGCTGAACTGAGGCGCTGTATGCTGATATCTGTGTGAATCTGGCTGCTCTAGAAAAGCATGGGAAGAGAGTTGACAAGATAAGGCTTAAGAGTTACCTGCACTCCTCCAATACTTTATCCAAAATAGCCCTCACCCCTTCCCTGGCACCCCTTACCATCTTAACCCCATTACCTCCACCCCCTCTATTCACGAGATTATAGGCATAAAGTTCTCCCCCGCTGGATTATAAGCAGCAAGACCTCAGCTGCTTCATACATTTTGTTCACCACAGTATTCCCAGTTTCTGGGATGGCATCACAAGCAGTGTCACAGATATCTGCTGAGCTGGCACACTACTGATAAAATGGCATGTGCACATGGGCACGATTGCATGAGAGACGTAAATCGATCAGTGTCCTTATGTAGTCAAGATATATTAGTATTTGTTTGCCACTGATATCTGTCAATGCAACTTTGCTTATAGGCAAGGATGCTGCATTCTCCCTAAGTGAAGTTAAACTAGATTTAGGCCAAAGTGTTAACAGAGAGTCTGCTAATACAAGAGACCAGTGATTCTCAAGGGACCACATACATCAAAGTCACCTGAGAGGCTGGCTAAGAAAGACAGCCAGACCCTCCAGCCTGTCAGAACTGAGATGATGCATTTTTAATACGTGCTGCTGCTGCTGGGTAACGACTATATTTTGTGAACCACTACATCGAGCCATTCTTGTACCCCCTTTCAGTGGGTGTCTTCCCCATTACATAGGCCGACCCAGGGACGAGTGAAACCAACGGGAAGCAGCAGGTTTGTTTCACTTAAGTTGCTACAAGCTCAGTGTAACCCTACTTGTTGGAGGCTTTACAAGGTCACCACTTAACATGGGATTTACTCACTATGTTCAACTAATCCTGACTGAGAGTTCAGGCCTGCTTAACTTAAGAGTTCCCTTTCTAGTCAGTGCTAGCATGTTTTTTAAATAAACCATATCTTTCTTTAATTGGCATGTCTAAGTAGAATCAGGAAAACAGCATATGAAGAGTGGTGTAACAACAGCAAAAATCTCAGAAAACATGAGGAAAATGAAAAAGGGCGATCCTTATTGAGGGCCAAGACTTTTGTGCTTGATGACATTGTTTCCTTTGAAGAGAGGAAGAAATCTCAGGATGAGTGATTAACTCTCCATCTGCAGGAAAAGGTAGTTCACTATCTGCAGTGGTCGGTGGCTACTACTGCTGTAATGCCATAGTTCTTAACCAAAACCAGCTTCAGATGTTTTGATTTCAGTGGATGATTTGGGGACCAAGTCAGATGTTAGAGACAGTGCACCAGCAGTCAGTCCTGACCACTGCTTTCTGGAGCAGCCAGTAAGGAGGTGCTGGACACAGAGAATTCTATTCTGGAAAAATGAAACATCTTGTGATCTGCCCTCCCCTCCCACCCACCCCACTGGTCTTGAACAAATTTGGCCATATTTTAGCACAGAGTCTATTTCTGGGTTAGATTTCACTGATGTATTTTTCAACAAAAAATGCTGCTTATGATTCCATGAATAGAATGTCTTTTATGGCACAAGATTAACAAAGCTAATTATTAGAGAATATAAAATTAATTTACTAGCTGATTTAACTAATTAATCTACTGGGGTTGAAGCTCTCTAGCGGGGGGCGGGGGGGTGTTTCTACTGATTGTGGTAAACCTGAGAGTTATCTTCACATATTCTAATTCCAAGCAAGCCTTTTGAGCCTTTTTCATTCTGACATTCTGGTAGAATTGTGCAACATTTTGCATTTTAAGGATCTGAAATTTTAGTTCCTTGCTAAGCATTTTAAAATAAAAAGATAGTATAAGTTACATATATAAATATGTGCAAGAGATAGATAAAGAAACAATATAATGTATAGCCATGGATAAAATTTAGACAAAAATGCTTACAGAATTAAAATCAAATTCTGAATCAATGATCTTTGACCCAAACTCAAACCTTTACAAATAGCTCTTATATATCTCTAAAACCTCTATGAATTCTTAAAGTGACTGTCACTCTCAGAATACACGTGTGTGTGTTACATAGGTGGAAATTAAAATAAAATTGTGTCATGGTCCTTTCAGGATAATAGAATTCTCTCTTCAGCTTTGTCATGTGGAAATTTCTCAGAAAATCTAACCTAAATTCTACAGAACTTAGAAAAGGATTTTTTAGCCCTATCGATTTACATTTTCTCCCCAAATCGTCTTCTGAAAAGTTTCTTAGCTATATTCACTGACATAATTATATCTATGTCTTGCATAGGCTTGTGGATTTGTTTTAGTAGAATCTGCATATGCGTGGAATTGACCCATCTTCTGTTCTAGCGGCGGATGCACCTTCAAAAGTTCAGATGCCTTCCTTTATTTCCTCTCATTCCAACACCTAAAATTGAGTGGTTGCTGTTACTCCAAACAGGGAACTATAAAATGCAAGCACTCGTAGTTAACCACTTGGGAATGACTGCCTCCAGTTTATAGCACATTTTTTTTTAAATTAGAGATTTTTGGAAAAAGCTGAGACTAGACTTGGAGCCTCAAGGTGACATCTCCAGAGTTTCCATTACTGCCAGAATTATGCCAGGTGAAAGTTTCCCCTGACATCCCCTTCTCAGTGAAGCAGGATCAAGGATGTGCCACCAACCCATTTAGAATTCTTGTTGGATGAGGAGGAAAATAAAAATATGAACTCTGAACATTAACACAACCCTCTTGTTAAACACACACATGATCCTTTTCAATATTAGACAAAATGTGGACGTTTAGTCTGCACTGCAAACTCTCACATCTCAGCATATAACACTGAAGTGGCATCTAAGGACCTATTCAGAGAAGCTCCAGTAAATGCTCCTTGTGCGAAAAAGCAGCTCTCAGTGCATAATAGCAGGCCTCCACCATCTCATTGTTGATTTTGTACTCACTTTGCCAATAATTAAAAAACAAACTGCAGAAAAAAATACTGCTTCAAAGACTGAATATTTTTTATGTGCTTGAAGACTGTAATTTAAATCAAAAACCAGAGACAGACAGACAGACAGACACAGAGAGAGACTGAGATACTTGGTAGGTGTAATAAGAGGTGCAGGCCCCGTATGTAAGAAGCCATATGGTAATGCTAAGTCCTGACACACTAACAGGTCCTGAGTTCCCTGCAATGCTTGTTGCCTTCATCCAATTCCACAGCAGAATTTCAGAGCTAACTTCTGCAACCTCAGGTGACAGGGAGTGGTGCAGGTTATTTGTATTCAACATAGAGACTCTGGAAAAGCAAGTCTTGTGAGTAATAAAGGGATGACATTTAGAAGTAGAGTTTGTCTGCCATAGCTCTTCACGGAGCCATCGAATCTTTTGTGGAAAACCTGAGAAATACCTTTTCTTCAGGGTTCCTGAGATGTTTAAAGAATGGTCATTGTAAAAACAAGAACTTTGTCATGTTTGTAGACTGCAAACTTTTCAACAATAATTAAAATCCTTGGTAGCCAGAGAGAACAGAGTAGTATTGGGTAGTGGAGAAGCAGAAACCAGGAGAAATCAGGTTTGGAGGTACAGTAAGCAAATAGTCTGAAGAGCAAAGACACACTCGTATTTTTCTTTTTACTTATATATCTGGCATCAATGGGTCGATGAGACAGATAAAAGGAATGAAGCCATGGAAATTATAGCTTAGATCTCATGCTTTAGCTTCTGGATAACAAAAGGAAGTTTTTCTGGGTTCTGAATTTCTCAACCACCATAAGAGAAGCTGCTCAGGAACCCTCCAAATTTTGTTCCAGCTCTCAAATTCTGTAATTACAATTGAAAGGTGTGATTCTGCTGCCAGCATCGATTGCTGTGAAAACTATAAATAAGGAAATAGAAAACATGCTGTATTTCACTTTTCTTTACTCCTTAGTATTATGGTAGGGTCCTGGCTCCAAGAATGCTTACTTATAGAATCTTGTTTGTATGCACAGCTAATAAGCAACTATAAGTCTTTCAGAATCTACAATTTTTCTTGTCTTGCAGCACTGGGTCACTATGCCTATAAAATATTGTGGCAGCATAATGTCCATAAGATGAAATGCTGTGGCAAGATTAAAAGGCTCTTTGACAATTTCAGAACAAATATCTATTATATGTGACAGTGTAACCATCCAAGCTGTTGGTATATAATTTCTCAAATTTACTGGATCAATGCACAACCCTAGCCTTTAACTAGTTACTGAGAATTTGGTCTTCAAGTTGGAATATGAGCTGTCCACACAGTAATAGTAATGAAGAAAGTGAGTCAGATTCACAAGACTCATTGATTACTTTTTGTGATCAACTATAGGCTCTATTCTGTTATTTAAAAAGCCTATCTAGATGAAAGTAGAGAGAAAATTAACATTATTCTTCTAAAGTGCAATTATTGTATTTTTAAGTGTGCACACATGGTGTGTATTCATTATCTGAATAAATATTAACTTTCTACTACATTCAAAGTATACCTGAATCTATCAAAAATCTTACAACATTTTACTTCTCTTTTTATAAATGTCAAGGCTTCATGGATTCAGGGGTAGAGGAAGTATCTCTTTTTATCATTTAGCCAACTATGGATCTAACTTAATTCCAGACAAAGCCCTTCTGTCAACCTGCCATTTTGTAACTCTGCTGATGCCTATATGGTGGGCTTTTCCTGTGAAGCATCCCTGCACTTCATGAGCTCACGGTGTAGCTTGTGCTTAAAAGGGCACATCTCATGGTTCAGAAGCACACACATAGGATACTGAAGACTGTGCTGGCATACGCACACACACAATCAACACCTCGCCCTGAACAGTTTTACACGAGTGCCATGTTGCAGAACATGTTCGACTTCTCCGCATTTCAGTTCTGACTGCAGCTAATCTGAGCCCACGCTTCTCCTTGGCAGAAGCTCACTCCAGATGCACAGCCCCTGGAAGAAACTGCTCCTACAGTGTCCTCTGGCTACCACCTCTCCTTGTCTGGCTTCTCTGGCAGATCCCAAAGTGGCAATTCTGTGGCTCATGCCAGTTTTGTCGACTTTCACACCATTCTCTTGTAAATATGAGCAAGTGATCTACCTTGTGTTTCTAAACTGAGAAGGAGCACGTTATAGGTACAGTGTATTTCATTTTTAAACAATTGAGAGACAGAAAAAGGTTCTCATACTCTCAGGTGAGTAGTGAGTTCTATTCATAGAGAGAGACTTGGGATGAGCACACACAGAGGCACGAGCGGTCTGTCCTGAAGCTGAATTCCTAACCATGCTGTTATACACTGAGATCACAAATGTTTGTGCATAAAAACCCCAGCTATGGGCTCCTTTAGACAAAGAGCTATTTTTTGTGGTTTTGACCCCAGAGTCTCTTGGGCTTCTGTGGTTGTAGGCAGAAATGGTAATTCAATCAGTTCAGCTACACACAAAATAGGAAATGATTCTGGCAAATTTCTCAGTTTCAAACATATTGAACCCTATTTGAAATAATTTTGCCTGATTTTCATGGAGGCTGAGTCTCAGTTGTAATGGCTTCCATTACGTAGATACAAAGGCAAAGCACTGATTCTCTCTGGTAAGAGAAAATTTAAGGAGTCAGTTCTCATGTAATTGATCAAGTCAGCTGTTCTACGTCTTCACAGTTACTATAGCTAATGTCAATAGTTTTCTCCAAACATCTTTAAAAGTTCTTTGAAACCAGAAAATAAAAGAAGGACAAGGGAGGTATGTTTCAGGGAAGAAAATGGTACAGTAATTGACTGTCACTTTCTTTAAGGTACACTGGGACTGTATTTATGTGGCTAGATACAATTTCTCCTATACTTTTTCATGGTTTCCTGAGAGTATAGTTGTTTCACAAATTAATGTGATGTTACTAAATATCTGTACACTGAGTAGCATTTATTCCAAAATTCTTCACCACTAAGTGGATGGGAATATTACTCACTACTGAAGATGTGTGTAGTCTGGGGGTGAGTGTGTCCCAGCTCTTCTACTTCCATGTGCACTGTTCCATATGATTTGGAAATGACACTGATTTTCTTAAGGTAGAAATAGCACAGATGTACCAAGTGTTCTAAATTCTCCCCTTTCCTTGTTCATAGAGGCCCAGCTCCCAAACAGGGTGTTTATTTCTCCAAGCCTCAATGAAAGAATCTCTTTCATCCTCATCCCTGAAACAGATTCATGTTTTCCCAGTTTCCTTAACACCGAAATTTGTTTATTGAACATAAAGTCCAATATTGGAAGTAGGCGAAAGTAATTTAGCTAGTGGTGGGGTTTTTAGTGTCATTTTTCTTAGGACTTGTTTGCTGCACAGAATGATCCCATTCCTGTGGGGAGGTGGTGCATGTATGTCACATTTTACTTCTTTTTTATCCTCAAATCTTCCCTCCCTCCCCAATTTCTTCATCCCTTGGTCCCGTCTCCCATTTGGGAAAGATTTACCTCCCTACTTGCTATTCTCTATCTTTTATTTTGCTCTTTATTTATATTGTGGGCTTCTCATGTAAGAGAAGCTCTGTGATATTTACAATTGTGCACTTTATTTCTCTTAACACTTGTCTCAAGGTATATGAATTTGCTACAAATTACTCAAGTTTATCCTTCTTTGTGGCAGAGTAGTGCACCGCTGTGTGTAAAGAGAACATCTTCCCTCTGTTCATCAGTTGATGGACATATAGGCCATTTGTACGACATGGTCACTGTCAATTGTGTTATAATAAACATGAATCATTACAGTCTGATACCATTAATTCCTTTGAGAAGATACATAGAAGGGGAATAGCTGAGTTAAAAGGAATTTTCATACTGATTTCCATGGTGGTTATACTAGTTTTTAGTCCCATCAACCATATAAAAGGGTACCTATTTTCTCTGCAGCCTCACAAGCATTTATTTTTATTTGATTTACTGATGATAGTGATTCTTTCTGGGGTAAGGTGAAACTTCAGTCTTGTTTTAATTTGCATTTCTCTAATGGTCAGCAATGTTGAACATTTCTTGATCTACTTATAGACTGTTTGTAATTCTTCTGAGGAGTGAGTCCATTTCAGTTGCCCATTTTTTGCAATAGGTTTTTTATTTAGGGAGGTCTAAATTTTTAGTCCTTTATATATTTTAGATATTAATCCTTTATGTAAGGAATAGCTGGCAACATTTTTTCCCATTATGTGGGCCATTTCTTCACTCTGCTAGTTATTTCCTTTGCTGTACAGAAGCTTTTTCAGTTGTTACGGTATCACTTGTTGATTCTTGGTACTATTTGCTGTGCAAAACTAGACAAAGTTCCAACCAAAAGAGAGAACTGTATTTCAGCCTTTTTAATGAACATGGATGCAAAATTCACCAACAAGATATTGGTAAACAATGCAACAAATCGCCAAAATTATCATGCATCATGATCAAGTAGGATTCATCCTAAGGACCCAAAGATGGTTCCACATATGCAAATCAATAAATGTAATCCCTCACATAAACAGAAGCAGGACAAAAATCACATGACCATCTCAACAGATGCAGAAAAAGGCTTTGACAAAATCCTAACACTCATTCATGATAAAACACTGCAGAAAATAGATAGAACATGACTTTATCTCAGTTTGATAGAAGCCTTTTATGATAAACCTAGCACCAACATCATATTAAATGGTGAAAAGTGGAAATATTTGCCTCTAAAATCAGGAACAAGACAAGCACATACACTACTACCACTTCTGTTCAATGCAGTTCTTAAAATCTTAGGTGGAGCAGTCATGAAAGAGAAAAAATAAAAGAGATATGTATAAGAAAGGTAAAAGTCAAATTATCATTGCTTGCATATGACATGATCCTGTACATAAAAGAACACAAATTCCACCCAAAGACACCTATAATTAATAATCAAATTCTGCAAAGTAGTAGGATACAAAATGAACACAAAATCAATAATGTTACTGGACTTCAAAAAAAAACTTGTTAGAAAATACCTTTCACAATAGCACGAAGAGAAATTAAATACATAGGAAGTAACATAACCAAGAAAGTTAAAGATCTCTACAATGAAAATTATGATACTCTGAAAAAGGAAATTGAATGGACATTAGAAACTGGGATGATCTCTTATTTCTTGATAGGTAGACCATATAGTACAAAAGATCGTACATCCAAAACTGATAGATTTAATGCAATTGCAATCAAACTAATGTCAGCATCCTTTACAAAACTGGATAAAACAATACTAAAATTCATACAGAAGCAGAAGAGATCCAGAAAAGCAAAACTAATCATTCACAAACAGTCAATTGGGTGGCATCACAATGCTGGATTTGAAGTTATATTACAAAGCTACTATTATAAAAATAGCATAGTACTAGTACAAAAACAGACATGAGGATTAACGAAACAGAAGATGTAAAAACAACCTTGAATACATTCAACTATTTGATCTGTGACAAATGTCCCAAAAACATACACTAGAGGAAAGATAGCCTCTTTAATAAATGTTTCTGGGAAACTGGCTATCCACATGCAGAAGATTGAACCCAGACCTGTATCTCCCACCATGTATGAAACTAAAATCAATATAGATCAAAGATCTAAATGTTAAAACAGAAACAATTGCTGGAAGATAAAATAGGTAAAACTCTTAAAGTCATAGGGGAGGCAAGAACTTTATGGGTAATGTTTACTTTTATAAGTTTACTAATGATACATTTGCTGGCCTTGCAGTCACCTGTAGAAGCACAGTGATGGGAAAGCCTTACACTAGATGTAATGGAAACTTCAAAGGATGTTGGTTACCTGAAGATTTACACAAATGCCTCTCCATTCCTTAATGTCCAATGTCTAGGAACTTTATGAGGAAATACAACTTTGTGTTTAAATGATACAGCTTAATCTAATTCTAGCCAAGTTATATCACCTCTTCTAAAAAACAAGCAAGAAAACTAAAATACTGTCACTCTTTTCCGTAAGATGTACTGAGAAAAGAGTCCTATATTGGCAGTATGGCAACAAGTCCACTTCAGTGATTATGGGAGCAGCCTTACTTCTCCACATTTTCTTTGTCAGTCTTATCATGGAAGGGTTTACATGTCTATAATAGTAAAAAATAAAAATAAAAAAACCCAACTAATTTTCCCTTGTCCAGAATTTAATAAAGAAAAGGAAGGTAGAGAATGGAAGAGAGAGAAGGTGAACACACAGAGATAATAAATCACACGTTGCCTGAGTTAGGGCAGAATTTGTGAGGGTGTACATTACATCTAGTGCTGAATTTTCATAGACTTTCACTTCACCTCAGTGCAGCAGATAGAACTAGATGAGCGGAGATGAGCAGAATGTACTTCATGCTCAAAGTAAATATACAACCCAAGCCGTCAGACAAGCTCTGCTCAAACATTTTCTGTAATGCGATCTCACCTCCACCTCCAGCGTCCCCTTCCCATTACAGATAGTATGGATTTCCCTACCCAGAATCGCTCCTCCCCACTCCCTGTGGTCCAGAGCATTCAGTACTTCTCAACATACTGCATATTTTTGTTTCTTTAATGACTCTCCCCCTGCACTCATGAGCAAGAGCAACATAACAAGATCTCGACTGTGTTCACCATTGTAGTTCTAGTGCCCAGAAAAGTACCTGATGCATAACAGATGTTCAATAAGTATTTATGGCATGGATTGATTTAAGAAGATTGTGTGTGTGTGTGTGTGTGTGTGTGCGCGCACGCGCGTGTGTGTGTTTTGTTCTCCAGTCTTTAGACTTTTGCTAGTGAGTCTATAGTCACTACATTACTTAAGTCTATTTCATCTCTATATTTTATTTCAATTTATAGCTCAATTTATTTTGTATTGCATATCATTTTAAAACAGTAAAAGAAAGGTGCTGCATCTTGTGCTAACATCTAGACAGAGATGTGAGATGCCAAATGGCAATTTCCGTTGATTAATCCTTGATAAGCATTCTGGAATCACATCAAATATTTTTAATGTCTTTTCCATGTGACAGCTCGTCAACTGCTGGGAGGCAGTTTTGATATCCAACCTTACCGCAGCCTCACCAATGTCCCCTTTTCAAAGTAAAAGTGCAGTTCTTGAAACCTCTTCTCATATACACTATTTTGCCCCTTCGTTGTTCTTGTTCCCCTCAACCGTACCTTCAATTGCCAAAATTCATTTTTTTCCAGTTAGCCTTAGATTGCTTAATTGTTACATTCCCTTTTTATTTTAAAGAGAATAAAAAATAATAAACAACCTTAGAAACTGTACAGAACGTCCAAACTAAGATGATGTGAATTTAACAGTGGTTGTTAGATTGCATAGTACTGTCTGAGCCAAATGCATTTGTAAATGTGGCACTCGGTGTTGAACACAATGCTCCAGCTGAATTTGGAGTTGTGTTGTATAGAAGACTAAGAACTTCCCTTTCTAGAGACTATGCTCCTATTAGTGTCTCTGAAGAGACACTTGCTTCTATGCTTCTGTGCTTATTTTCCCTCATAATATCCCTAGATATTATGAATATTCAGTGTGACTATAAAAATGAGTATTTAATAGTTGGTTCAGTCCAATCCCTACCAGTTAAGCCATGAGGAAGCAGCCTGATCCCTGAAGGGCAGAGAAAAGCAAGCCAAAGGGAAGCAGGAAATAACCAGCCAGCCCAGAGAAGTCTCCTGGTGGGAAGGAGGACATTTCATCTGTTGCACAGAGTGTAATCATATGCAAATTATCACGTCTTCTACAAACACAGCTTCCAATAAGCAACTGTGCTGCTCATTCAATACTGACAAGTGTTTAAGGGTATCTGTACAAGATAACAAAACATCTGGAAGACGAGGGCTGAAAATCACCCAGATGTTAGAGAAATGAGTTCATATTGCAGCCAGTTGCAGCTGCCATAGTCCTTTTCTGGCACTTTTACAAGATCTCACTGAACTTCTTGTATTCCTCCAGAACACCATTCTGCTCATGCACACACATGCATGCGCGCGCGCGCGCACACACACACACACACACACACACACACACACACACACACACACGGAAAAAACTGAAGGACTTCCATAGCTTTTCTAAGGAAAGAAAAAGCACAGATGTGTCTCCAGGGTACACATCAATGAAATGCATCACTTTAAAATTACTACTTTTATGTGAAAGTTGTAATGGAAGTTGAGTTTTCATTTCTCATTGTCTTTGAATCTTTAGAACTTTCCTTATACTGGAAACACATTGGTGTCCCTGATGATAAGCATGGAGTGGCTACTTCTAGCACTTCCAGCTTTTCCATAGTTTCCATCTGTAGCTGCCTGACTTGGCGAGCTCTGTTGTGGGTCCATGAAGATAGAGCACAGAATTGTGACCTAACAATGCTGTGATGTGATGATTGCTTTTTAAATGAATCCAGCATCTTGAAAGTATACACAATGAAATGTTAAATTAAATGTTGAAATTCTATTCCTTTACATCATTCCACTTAATAAAAGGAAAAAAAGAAGGCATGAGAAAAGATATAAGGGTTTGTTTCCATAAACATTCTTTTGTGCCACAAATCATACAGATTCCCTTTCTACTCAGTGCTATAGATTTTTTTTCCAAAGGAAAAGAAATATATCATAGTGGCTAACTTCATCAGAAAATCAATGCAGCTTTTTCTGCCATGAAAAATCTTACTGTAATAATTAGGAAACTTACTAGTGTTCCTGAGAAATAGGAAAGTAAAACATATTGCTTTGAATTAAAACATAGAAATTTATAGCACCACCTATTGGTTTCAAAATAAATATTAAATATTTTCTACTAATTTTAAAAAATAGTGTAGAAGGTATCATTATTATTACTTACAGTCCTACAAAGATTAATTTTCTTTTACTTACTGATGATGCTGTGGAAACTTTTTAAACAAAACAAACATTCAGGAGATGTGTCAACATGACTTTTAAAAATAATATAATTTAAAGGTATTATATGCCAAACTAGTAAAATAAATTTGGGGATTTTATTCACACATTCCTTGTGTTGTGTTACATTTTTAAATCAGGTTTTGAGTGTTATTTCTAAACAGATGAGATATGTTGTACTACAACTTCTGTATTGTCCAACTGGATCCATAGGGTTAAAATACACCTTGCCTTTAATTTCTCCCTCTATGACGTCCCCCGAAATCTGGAGAATCTGGAAATCTTGCACTAGCACTCTCTAGGACTGGCTCTCTGAGAATCTCTGTGAGCTATGCTTTATCCTTTTATCCAGTCCAGCTTCTGTCGCCGTAAAGGAACTTCTGCAGGAATCCTGGAAATGCATCGTTTCCATGCTTATCTATGGAGGGACCAGCCTGACTTCATCCAGAATACACTGCCCTTCCTAGGGAGCATGAAGAATCGCCATTCCTGTCCCTACACATCGGGAAGCACTGAGACGATACATTGTAGAAACTCCTCTTCCAATCTGTGGGTGAACCAAGTTTATGAGAGGATCATGGAATTCTATAATAGAGCTCTGAACGCATTTATCTCTCTGGCCCTATTTCTTTTACATGTGTTATTTTTTTAAGTGTAGTTTCCCATTTTTAAGGCTTGAAATAAAGGCCTGGAGGACATCAAACCTGACATCTTGGCCCTAGTATCTCTAGTGGGCAAATGCTCTGGAAAACCGAGCTCTGTACAGCAGATGTCACGATGGAACGGAAGGGAAAATTTATCTCACTTAGATCCCACATTAGCAAAACATTTTAAATGGTTTATTTTCATTTAACCAAATAATCCCCTCTCGAAAATTTCAGCAGGCATTAAAATATGAATACTGTCCGAATTTGAAAGTGGAGGAGATGAAACAAAGCAACTGAAAAATAATTTGGGGCTCTTTGTGGGTCAATCACAACAAATTAGATTCAGACTTTTATAAGGGCAGGAATTGTTAAACTGAACTACATAAAACTACATTTAGTAAGTCAAAAATTGTCAAACTGTAAATTTCACATGATTCAATCTAATACTAATTGAAGGGAAAAAATACTTCAACCATATTTAGAAACAGAAATGAGGAGAGAGGAAAAGAGCCAATAATACTTCGCATAATCCAGATAGTGATAATCATTTTTTCTTTTCCTCTTTCTTTTTCTTTCTTTCTTTCCTTCTTTCTTTCTTTCTTTCTTTCTTTCTTTCTTTCTTTCTTTCTTTCTTTCTTTCCTTCCTTCCTTCCTTCCTTCCTTTCTTCCTTCCTTCTTTCTCTTTCCTTCCTTCCTTCTTTCCTTCCTTCCTTCTTTCCTTTCCTCCTTCCTTCCTTCCTTCCTTTTTGGTTTTGTTCTGCTTTTTGTGTGTGGTGCTAGACTGAACCCAGGGGCTTTTACACTGAGATACATCACCAGCTCTTTTTTAATTTTTTATTTTGAGGCAGGGTCTCACTAAGTTGCTAAGTTGCCTCAGCTGTTTTAAAGCTGACAGAATGCTTCATGTTAGCTTTCTTCATGACCAGCGCAATGCTAGTTTCTAATCATAAGCATTAGCTACTACTTCCATCCAAAAGTATTGCTTCTCACCCAGTACCTGAAGGTTAGTTTAAAATTTTCCATGTTTAAGGCTATCTGTCTTTAATGTAGTAGAATTCAAGACAGAGACAATGATCTTATATTGGTATTTTTAAAAACAACTAATTATTTTTTAGATTCTGAGGAAGGCGAGGAGCAAGAACAGCCTGATTAGATGCAGAATCCTTTAAGGACATCTTATTTCATACTCCTCTAGTGTTCTAAACAGGCTTCACACTAAGCAGCCTTCACACCCTCTCTGCAGGTCTTAGTCAGAGAGCAAGCCATAATAACAAGCTTCCATGCCCTGGCTGGCTTTTTGGCTCAAGGGGACCATTCTGTTGCCAAATCCTGCTCCAAGGGCTCCATGGATTTATCCTTACATGCACCTTAGTGGCATGCTGTATTCTGTCTCTTCTGAGCTCAGATTCATTCTCTATGTCCTCTTCTTGCTATGCCAGCAACAAAATGTCCACGTCTAGAAGAAAAGAAGCCCCCTGATATTTGCACCTTTTTCTCTGAATAATATCCTAGTGTGGCGCAAGTGGAGAAAAGCATGTTAATAACAAGGGGAGGATATTTGGGGGTCAACTAGGGCTGTTCGAGGCAGTCCAGATGAAATTTAAAGAGGGAACTGCGGTGATGGTTTTTTTGAGAAAATTGGGTGATGTTAGTTTCAAAACATACAGTCTGCTCATAATCTGGACTCTGCAAAAACATACCAAAAAGCTTAGCTCAGACCTCCAAGGTTAATGTCTTTTAAACATAAAACGAGGAGATGTGGAAGGTTTGTTCTTTCTTTCTTTCTTTCTTTCTTTCTTTCTTTCCTTCTATCTTCTTTCTTTCTCTTTAACAAAGTACATTAGCAAACTGCTTTGGGGGAACACAACCATTTTTAGAATCAGTGCTTTTAAAATGAGAAATATGTGCAGGGATGGTGTTTATTTTTGTATACATAAATACACACAGTGATTATTAATATTTACACACGCACATGTATGGAAATAATTGTCTCAAAAGTGGTTTAGATGTAGAAATAATTGGCAGGCAAAAAAAGGAACACCAAGACTGGTCCAGTCTACAAAACCATCCCAAAGGACATCATCCCAACAACGGGAAGACGGATAGTGCAGTAATTGTCATAAAAACAACATGCAGTGGTGGCTTGGAGGATTCTTTAGTATTTTTGCAATTCACATGAAAGAGTTTAGAAGTTAAATGATTTTCAAAGTGATTTTTATTTATGTGTGTAAAAACAGATGGACAGCTTCAAACGAAGGGTCGGTGGGCGTAGAAGCCTTGGCAACTGGTGATAACCAGCTCTGGGGTGGGTGCTTGCTGAGGGGGAGGAAGACAACAGCCCTCCCTTCTGAAGAGGTGCTCGCACCACAACACGACCCTGTCCACTACAGAGTGTGTCCTGTTACAGCTCTGCGGGATTCTGCTTGATTTTTATGCCGTTCAGCCCACACCATGGAATATTTACATGTTTGGGTACATCAACAAAGCAAAAAAACAAAGCAAAACAAAAAGTGGAAAGCACAGCACACACACACACACACACACACACACACACACACACCATGGGATTGTGCTCCTTTGTTTTGCATTTTCTGTATCCCAGATTGTGGTAATTATCTCCCTAGCTTTACAAGCCTTTTCTTTCATTCTACAGGCAGTTTTGGAATCGCATTACACTTAACTCAGTTTAACAAATAAAAGTAGTCTGGCAAAATGGCACCATGTGCTTTCCACAAATATTTGTGGTATAGGCAAGCTCTCAATGTTTTTATTATGCCCAAGGTTCTTGGGTTTTAAAGCACGTGGAATAACGTAAAGGAAGAAGCACGGATTTGGGAGCTGGGTGTGCTTTGGATGCACCCTGCAGATCCTTCTGTGCCAGAGAGAGAATGAAGGGAAAGATATATTTTAAAAATAACTAGGGGAATAAAAAAAGCAAAAACGGTTTGGAGGCATTCAGCACAGCACAGTTTACCCTGGCGTGAGCTCCAGGCTAATGACAGAATAATAACATTTGGCGCTGGAACCCCGAGAGGCTGACAACGCGCGCACTGTAGCCTGCGCGCTTCCCACGTTTGCCGGCTCTGTAGTCAGGACAAAGGCTTACAGAACAGAGGCAAAGTACAGACGGGGCTGCGAGCGAGGCTGCGCTCAAGTTTGCAGTAATATAAATATACACGCAAGTGCTACAGATGTTCTTCATTGGCGAAGCCTGGCACACAATTATGCTAGTATGTGCTTCATAATATTTTAATGAGTTTTTCTCTAAATAGCAACTAAATGAACAATAAGAAGCTCTTAGGGAGGGAAAGTTGGTGTTGTTTTTGTCCCTAGGAAAAAAAATTCTCATAATAGGTTATATTACAATGGCAGAAAACACACTGGTCTGGGTTTAATAAAATCGAATTGAATCTAAAACATGGTTTCTAACGCCAAGCCCCTTCCCCCGCCCCAACTGTAACAGTTCATTCAGGCCAAGGGATAACGACACGGGGGCTATGGCGCACTTCTGCTTCGCTGTTTCTCTCTCTCTCTCACTCTCTCACTCTAAGAGGAGTAAAATCTTTAAGTAGAACTGTTGCAGCAATGCTGTTAATATATTGTGCCAATTAAAGTCTTGAAATAAATAACAGACCACTTAATATGTGTTGTAAATGTCGTGCTGATTGAAGCGTTGTTACACACAGATTACATCTCTTCAGGGGACAGATGCGGATCCTCAGCAGAGCGTATGTGTGTGTGTGTGTGTGTGTGTGTGTGTGTGTGTGTGTGTGTGTTTCCACTATTGTTCTTTTTAAAATATTGTTATAGGGTGCCTTACAAATGAAGAATAAAAAGTCAGATTTTGCTCTCTGCAATAATGCAGTCAGTTTTGAACATTACTCCACCTGCAAATAAAGTAATTATTTTTGAACATGTTCGCCATGTCATTGAAAAGAATAGAAAAGCTATGGAAAAGTCTACAGATAAATTAAAGTTGCATCTTGTCTGAGATGTAACATTCTGAATGGCTGCTTCACACAGATTTTTTGTTTTATTGTAGGGTGAAACAAGTGAGACAATTTCGTATGTGAACTTCTAAGTAAAATGATAATATTGGCAATAAAGAAACAAAACTGGGCACTGTTTGGGGAAGTGAACAAACTTTCCACATATAAAATATTGCAAATACAGGTGAGGACCATGCATATTGCTCCCATAATTTGTGGATGAGACATCAGTGGTTATTACCGGAATTTAAATTTTTCATAAAAAGTACCTATCATTCACAGAGTTTGATGTTTTTACTACCAAGAGACTATCCTCTCCCCTGACCCGTTTTTGCAAATATTGTGTCGTAGCCTAGGTTGACAGTGGAAGCAAATTCTGACCGCAGGTAGCCATTAGATGACTATGGTTGGTAAATAACTCAAATGTGTTTCCACCTCATGCATTTCAACGTGAGGAGGAAGTAACGAATAAGAACATGGGCTCTAGGGATGTATTCCTGTGACGTAACTTTAGACAATTCTCGAAAGCATAACTCAAAGACAGTTTAATCACCAACCCTTTGTATTCTTCTCTGGGATATAAAATTATGCTGATAGGGAAGACTGGAGGCCCCTGAAAAATTTGCTGTGCCCTTGGAAATCCAAATTTAAATGAAAATGAGTTGTAGTGAGTACTGTTTGGGTGTCAAGTTTATTCCGATTTTTTTAAAAGTTGATGCTCTACTCAGAGCAACTTTGTTAATTTAATTGGCCAAAATGTGCTAACAATCCAAATGTCACACACTGCTAACTCAGGTCAATGCCCTGCCTGTGGATCTTAATATAGAGAAAAATGAATAAAATTTTTCAATTGTTTTCTGTGTATTATCGATAACTTTATGTAAGAGGTACAAAATGGAGATATGTGGCTTTAGTGAATTTCTTGTTTCTAGTCAAGAACTTAAATTTTAGAATTAAGCATTTTAAAGTAAAAAGGAATTAATAAGGATTAATTAAACTATACGTGGGTAGAAACAGTTAAATAACAGTATAGGTAAGTGCACACACTCAGTTACATGAAAAAAAAAAATCCTAGTTCTGCCACTGGATAACTTTGGTACCTTGAACAAGTTCTGAAGCCACTTCAGTTTATCTGGCATCAGTTTATCCATCTGTAGAATGGGAATGGTAGCATACTCCACTCAAGTTTTTTGAAAGGATTATATGAATTAATAAGCATAGTGCATTTCTAACAGTGCTTGGCACAGAGTAAGCACTCAGAAAGTCTGCTATGATTGATATTGTTTAATGATACTAACAGTATGCTACTGTTAGATCTCTCCACGTATCAGATGAACCAGTAATTTGAAGTTCTTGGTCTCTGCCTCAGCTCCAGCATAGGCTGGCCTTTTGATTTTCCTTTGCTATGTAGCAGTTTTTATCTGTTTGCTACTGTTGCTGTTCCTTTGCATGGTCTTTAATTTTAGCTGCAAAATTAGGGCACATTGGAAGAGCATTTATGTGCTGGTTATTAGAACAATAAGGCCTTTAAAATAATTCCAAAGTTCTCTGGAGCTCTCTGATAGCACTACTGGGGAGAGAGTGAGGTGAGGGACTGTACGCCGAACGGGGAGCAGGGAGGCGTCTCACCCTGGAGAACTTGCCTCCGATGGCTAAAGTCCCTTGTCCTGTGTCTAGAGAAGTCACTAGAGCACAGCTTATGGGCCACTGTGTGCAGCTGAGGGTCTCTGTGTCCCGAGGCTACATGTGGAGTCCCTCCCTCAGCCCTCTTGTCCCTAGGGAATGACCCTTACTTAGAGTGCTACAGCAGTCCAAACCTGGTGTGCCACAGACCACAAATTTGTCTTCAGGGATATACGGCTTCCTCTCTCTGGACAAGCAGCTTTTTGGCTCCCTAGAATATTTTAATCCCTTCCATAAAATTAAATTAATATTTTTTCAACCAACAAGCATAGAGTTTTCTCTTGGGAACTGAAACTGTTCTTTCTATTGAGGTGAAATCCACCCTTTCCCCCAACCTCTGTCCTGGACATAATTCACAACACAGTGCTTCAAACCCGGGTTACAGGAAAACAAACTACCCAGCAACTATAAAGTTTCCCTGGACACCAGAACCACTGACGTGTATGGAAGCATTTTTAAAGTATTTAACATTCTATCTGCTTAAGGAAATATGACACTGTGAAGTTTCTGAACACAGTCTGAATCAAGCCGCTTTTAAAGTGCTCTCTATGTTTGTATATATAAACTCTGTCTTTTTCACCGATCCCTGTAGAGGCATTTTTATAAAATCCCACCTCAGAATGAAACAGGACAGAATCATTGAGATCACACTGTGCAGAATTAGAACCCAGTGCTTGATCTAAGAACCCAGGGCATAGCCGCCATGCGGTGACCTAATCCAGCAATAAACACAACACAACACACTTTACAAGCAAAGCTAAAAAAGCTTCCCAAGTCTCCCAGATACTAGCGTTTATGACTTCCTAATCAGACTATAACATACATCTATTTGCCATCTACTAGCTATTTTAATGCTTATAATTTGCATTGTGACTTCATAGCTTGTTCTGATTTAAATTTTTCCAGTGGCCTTGAGAAATACTGGAAAAACCAGGTTTTAAAAAAGTACATATTAGCATTCCTTCCCTTGCTCTTAATTTCCTACTTTGAATCATTTCTAAGGAAACTAACCTTCCAATACTTACATACTAGAAAGTTGTAACAGTAGCAAAGAAAAGCTTTCCAGCTCCTCTAACCAAACCAAATCTAGACCTTCTGAATTTGGTAATATAGAGAGAATCTCCCACAGTGATGGATCTCACACCTCCCCTACACTTGTGCTATAGGAAGCCTGATTATTCAACCACTTCACCTGCTGGTTCAGTCAGTAAACTATGGTGAGCACCCACAGATGTGGCCAAGGAGGGTGTGGGCCACCCACCCTGCCTGTATCTGTACTCTCTGCATTTCCAACAGTAAAGGACTGACACTATAAATTATGGCAGGCAAGCATCTATCTCAAGTTAATTTTTTTAAAAAAGGAAACTGATTTGGCTCGTAGAATAATTTGAAATAGTCAATGGAGTCAAAACTGAATTTTGAACATATACAGCTCCAGATTGTCTTCCATTAAGCAAAAAGGAGATATGAATGTGATTATCTAAACTGTACTTGCATTTATAATGTCCTTTAAATCTTTGCTATATGAAAAAAATGACATCAACAACAGTATTTTGGCAAAATTAAGAAAAATTCTGACTCTCAGTGCTTTCGATTATAGCTTTACATTTAAATGTCCCTGGCATCCCATTGGGAATGCCTTAAAACAAGGCACTCATTACTGAAATCTTGGTCACTGGTACAATATCACAGAAGCTCAATATGTAGCGAGAGAAATTAGAGATTATACCAGGTGTAACATGATGCATGTGTGTACATTGCATGTTGTGACATCATAAGACAGTATAGGCCATTTGTGGCCAGGCAAAGTGTGTTAAAGCCAGCATTTTCTATTACCGTCTTCATTTGAAACATGCACTTTGGAAGTTAGTTCAAAAGGCTTTGAACCCTAGTTTCCTCATTTAAGAACAGGCTGAGTTAGGGAGGACCACTGAAGTGTTTGAGCTTTAACTTCCTTACCTTGAACATGTGAATAACATTTTCCTGCCTTACGGAATTTTCAAGAGTAAAGAAAATGTCTGTATCATTCCTATTAAGGGTATTGCTAGTGGTAGGTGCTCTATAAATACTCCCACTGTCTCTTCATAATTAGTTCTGCCTTACATACTATGCCTCTCTGTATCCTATGGCACTCTCTCAATTCCAGTCACTCTCTTCATGATTAGACTGTAGAGTTCTGCTTTGGCTAAGGGTCAAGTAATCAAGTGGAAAAACTGCACAAGGGAGATTTGGGCATAAGGCATAAGAAAGAGAAGATCAAAGGAAAAATACAGGCTATTTCTTACTGAAACTGATATTTAGTGGATGGTGGGAGTATAATGTGATAGTTTTCATTTCAGTGTGAAGAGGCTTCATATTGCTTCATAATGGATGTGGTACCCAGGACTCAGTACCTTGACTGGGGAAGACATTCTCATATAACTTTCTAGAAAGCTTCCAATTTGGTCCATTTCTAATTCTTCATCAAGCAACATACATCAACACTCATGAAAATGTACGTTGAAACCCAACACTTCATAAGATTAATAATTACAAGCACAAACATATTACTAATTAATTAATTAATTAATTAAAACCAGTTCATGGACATTGACTTAATTTCTCTACAAAACAACAACCACAAAAGTCACCAAGAAGATGATATTGTTATTATTGAATAGATTGACTCCAACACACCCATCTCCATGCATGATAATCCAGTGCGCAGCTGAAAAAGTCTCACTAAAATTTGGGGAAACACCACAAAGAAGGCCTCACTCAAAACTCCAGTGTTGTGCAATATGCTAATCCTTCCCAAGGCTGAGGAAGGCAGGGAAAGGGGTGGGAAAGAGCGGACCTGGGTGGGTCTCTGGAGGAGCATTCTAAGAACGGAGCTAGAGGAAGCCAAGACTCAGATTGCAAATGTCTGGGCTGTCTGACCTGGCACAAATGTGTTCATGACTGGCTCTGTCTCACAGGCAACGGCTTCAGCTGGAGATGAGCCTAGTGCATTACAAATGACAGAGGGAATGGAGAAAGTGTTTCCCCATGAGGAATACAAAGCTCAGAAGGCAAAGGAATCCGCCAAAGTAACTTTCACATCTGTGCTATCTTGCAAACATAACATAATCCTATTCAGCTAATAGGAGGGTTCTCTCAGGCTCCTACTCAGTGGTATATAATTCTCAAGGAAAAGAGTTTTCTTTAAAGGAAATACATATATGTATTTGTATACATATATGTATATGCACATGTATGTGTGTGTGTGTATACACACACACACACACACACACACACACATATATATATATATATATATATATATCCCCACTGGAATGGGCCTCAGGGCAAAGAAACTTTTCCCTGTAATTACAGAATACATGTTGAGTTTGCAAGGGGAAGAGGAGTCAGGCATAATCTAGGAGACAAATTTATCTCAGCAGAGGAAAATATTTTTGACAACTCAAGCCACCCCAAAGCAGAATGCACTAGAGGCCCTGAGCAGAGACTGAGCTGTACTAGTAGGGTGGGTTAGAGGAAGTCATTTCTTAGAAGTGAGCTGGAGGAGAAGTTTGGGACTCTATACAAATTTTTGATAAAAGCCTAGAAAGACTGGAAAGCAGAATTCCGTAAAATAATGTATGGAAAACAACTAAACTTCTCTGCTTATTCTTCCTACAGTTCTGCTCAGAAGCATGCTATAAACATAAAAGCCTGGTGCCAAGCAGACAGGACTCTCTGCTGGGGACATTTAATACCTCTAGGGACTGCACAAAGACACTCGTTAAAGGGACAATATAGAGGACAGCTTAGCTACACATTTCTAGCGGCCTGGAAGTGCGCTTGCTTAGTTGGCTCGGGGAGAATTCTTCCATGGGTCACACTAAACAGGTCTCCACAACAGCTTTGCAGCCTTCTAGACAGACTTTTGGATTGCTCTCCCCAGCCTGTAACCAGAGTTTCCTAGCTGTACTACTCCTAAAGAGGGTGGCGTGTAGTTAAAACTATGTCAGGATCATGTTTAACCCGTGAACATAGCAGTGTTGATGGCTTTTGCATCTAGGTTTTCTCCTTTGTCCACTTGGCAAACTTAAAGGATATTTTCACTCTCACTCTTTGAACTCTTCCCCAGTCTTTTCATAAATCTTGAATATCCTTCCACATGTGTCCCTCTGTCATGCTCTAAATGCCTACTAAAGAGTACACGACCAGGAAAAGGTAGACTCTGTGTGGCCCAATGCAAGATGAAGACATGGAACCCTTGTTCTTAAACTACTCCTCATTTCAAGATGGTGGCTCAGATTCGCTGTTAAGTATCTCACGTTGACTTTGAGTTTTCAGTTTTATTTTTCTATATTATTTTTTCTAGTAGTACTCAGAAGTCCATTCCTCCTCCTCTTCTCCTTTTCCTCTCCAGAGAACTCTGAATCTTAAGAGCAAAGCTGCAAAAACAATATGTGTTCACAGGTGTGCTCTCCAAGAATATTGAGAAGCTGCTGGTACTCAAATCTTTAGGTATGTCCTATTTCTTTCTATTTTTAAGCTTGAGTCTCTGAGAATCTAGTGATCATGTATGTTTTGTCATCTGTAATCAAATAATTGGGATAGTTATAGCTCATCATTTCTCTGGACCACGTGCTATTTTGGTCTCATTAAAATTATAGCATGCATGAACTGAGTAAATATTATACACCAGGAAAATATAAGTAGTTCATGTCTCTTGCTTAATCTTCACAATGAGATTTTAAGGTAGTTATTCCTATCCCACCTTTCCAGAGAACACAAACTGAGGTCTAAGACATCAAATAATTTCCTAAAAGTCTCCCACTTGCTTGATTTTGGAGCCAAGATTTCCAGATTGAGTTTTCCTGACTCTCAAGACCACAGCATTCCACAACACCCATTATTTGTGTTTCTTCTTTGTGCAGCACATTGTGAGGTAAATCACGTTCCCCAAAACTATTTCGTGAGTAAATAGGTGGAAGAAGGCAGATTCCTATCAATGTCTTCATTTAGCATTACTCATAACAGACACGTAGCAGTCAGTAATTATAAAGTTGCATTTCTTTTTTTGCCTCTAGTCATTAAATTTTCTTTGGCATTTACTATTATGACAACACTTGTAGGTATACCATTTATACAACTGACTTAGCATAGCAATGGTCTCTATTAATTTCATTATTTTGCACTGTGCTTATGTAGGCTATCACTTTCAATCAACTGCAGCAGAAAAATAATACACACGTATATGCATACACAATTTATTCTCAACTAACAAGCTATACAGTTTTAACCTCTCTGATAAAGTCATCCTCAAATTATTGCTCTTTACCCAAGCATATTAGCAAAATTACTATGTAGAAGGTGTAAAAAAGATAGAGGCTGAGACATCCTAAAAATGCAATTTTTTTAGCTATAATGCACGGCAATGAGGAAAGATCTGGAAAGACAGATGTAGGTAGAACAGTTTCTAGTTCTACACGGGACCCATCTAACTACAGTTTGAGCAGAGGAGACACACTTGGCAGATGAAGAGAAAACCCCTTATTTTTTTCCCTTATATGTGTCTAAACAACTCAGTGTTACTAAGATGTTACCGAGCATAGGGCCAAGATGTCTGTCCCGTGTGCGGGTTCAGAGGTTAAAAAGAAAAATCAATTAATCACAAAAGCTTCCAAACAATGTAAACAGCATTAAACACAGTAATTATAAGACCAGCGTTCAAGCCGTTTTTAGTTGATTGGGTGTGGGTGTACAGAAGTAAACCTACAGTTTGCCTGCTGGTGCGAGAATGGCTTACATGCCAATTAGTAGTGTTGCTACTAATTATTAAAAACATTTTTAAGAGTAGTTAAAAATTAAATGCACCTGTAGGATGGCTGGTAACTGTGGTAGTAGACACTCAGACTTCCCGTCAGTCACACAGCAATCCCCGGTGACACGGAGAACTGTAGGGTAACAAGTACCACAGCCGCAGTGCTGTACATTTGGCTCCGCGTGGCCGTGGGGCTGAGATTCAGTTTTCCTGCTCAGACGTTTCCGAGTGAATGATACCAGGTCACACTGAAGGAAACAATGGCCGAGCGCCTGATCCTTCACTTCTGACATTAGTTACAGGCTCACTGCCACAAAATACTGCTGGGAAAAGAAAGAAGCAAAGGGAAGACAGAGCTTAGCCCCATCTGAGAATTCACTTCCCCCTTTCAAAGCTGTGCTAGGGAGAACAACTCCAAAATTGTGCGGGGAAGGCTGGGACCTTCGTCTTACTGTCAGTACTGTATGTAGGTCCCTGGTCACTTTGCTATCCGCCTAATCTCACTTCAGCTTCTTTACTTTCAAAGCATGAAGATGGATTAATTGACACGAAAGTCTCCTCCCAGTGATTAAAATCTGTGCTCTAAGTGCATATTCGTACCACATTAACAAGGAGAACAGAGACATATTTACTGAGTTTTCATCCCATTTTAGACTTTTCTAGAGTTCTTTAAATCCTTGGCTGCACACAAGACTCATCCAGGACCTCTGAAAAGCATAATGCTAAGGCCCCTCGTCCTGATGCTTGGATTTAATTGGTTGGAAGTGGAAGCAGGGCCTTGATAGTTTGCCTAAACTCCCCAGGTGATTTTAATGTGCTAGGGTTACAGAAACCCTTGCTCAGGCTACATGTACTAGGTCACTCGTTCAGATTTTTAAAAAATATTCTGGGTTATGTATTTTTGTCCCCACTTTACAGATGAAGAATAATATCAGGGAGGTAAGTGTCCATCATGGCACAAATGTAGCAGAGACATGATGCAAATCCAAAGGTCTCCAGTCCAAAGATCCTGAGTTTTAAACTTCAAAAATACTATCAATTTCATGTTGTTGATTGATTTCCTGTTTCTTCTCTTTGGTTGCTATTTGTGTTACCATAACACATGTCTTTAAATACTTTATTTCATATTTCCTTATAGTTCCCAGGTATTTAAAGAGAATGATATACATAATTTGAAACATGAGTTTGTCTTTTATTCCCATAAAGAATTATTTTACATACTAAAAACAAAATCTTGGAAGTCCAAGTGATGATGCTGCAACAGCACAGCCATCCAGGCTCTCTTGGTAATTAACTTAACCCCAAAAAGTATGTTGGCTGGGGGAGGAGACCGTGAACAATTTCTACAGTACAGCATTAAAAGTGTACAAGCTGGTAGTGGGTGGAGGTGAGGGACACAGGAGAAAAACCTCATTCCTCTTTTCTTTAAGGCTTTAAGGGAGACACCTTTGTTCTTGTTGTCCTGCTCACTGGTCTCAGAACATTGTTACCACTTGCTTAGTCATTGTCCCCACTGCAAACATATTATCTTTTTAAACATTAAGAAGTAATTTATGTACTTAATTTTATATATAGTCTCAATCCTATACAGTCCAGGTAAAGAAGACTATCATTATCTGTCTAGATAGTAAGTCTACTACCAGATACATCCTCAGAGTTTAAGAAACAATAACAGCAAAAGACAGAAGACACACTGTCTGCAAAGCACTCACGATTTATTCTTTTTTACTAGAAGTTTTACTGCTACCAGTTCATAGCCCTACCACCAACTCTCTCACCTGAAAGCAAAAGGAATATCTTCACTCCACCATATAATTGGTAAACCCAAATTTGTTCTTGCTTGTTTTATTTTCCTTTCAGAAAAATCAACATGCCTTTTCCCTGAGTCTCTCTGCCAAACATATCAGATTGTGGGATGTTTATGGATACACAATATTTCATGGACAACCTTAAAGCTTGGGACAGAAAGGAGATACCATACACACAAAGACACACATGCACACACATGCACACAGGCGCATGCACACACGCACACACACACACACACGTGTTTGGGGGAAGCATAAGTGAATAATGGAAGACAGATTTGAGATAATTATTGGAGAGATGACAGAAAACATCACCATGATTTGTTTAGCTGGGTTTATATTTCAAAGATAATGAAGAACTATTAAAGCGTTTTCTTTTTTTTCTCAAGGATATTAAAAAATAAATGAAGTGAATGCACAGATACTAATTAAAACAATAATCATGATACGTTTGGGTAACTAGCTACTTTATGTAACACTCTAGAAATATTCATTAGGCAAATACAGAACCTCCAGCCAGTGGCTTTATACATCCCTGGCATTAGGGCTGGAGCTATTGTGCACGGATAGGATGGTGGCTTAACTCAGTTGGGGGTCATTTTATTACCAATTTAACCAGTGTTAAATTAGTGGGTATTTAACTGTCACTAAAGCAATTTAAGGCTCAATTCACCAAAGTATCATTTTTTGTACTCATATTTTAATGAAAGTAAAGCATGGGTCCTCCTGATGCTGTGGCTGAAGGTGGGAATCAATGCTGCTTCCTGGTCCACAGCAGTGAAATTTACATTAGCAAAAGTGGGCTGGTCGCCTACCAAGAAAAAAAATCATCTTGGGAACTCGGTGTCCTGCTGTACTTTATGGCAGTAAAGCCGTTTTAACTTCGCTTTTCCCTGAATGAGATTTGTTTTACATTCCTAAATCATGAGCCAAGTTAGTACAACCCATTCAGCATTCGCAGAAGACCTGCACTGTGAGATTGCTCTATTAAACTTCCAACTTCTTGTTTTAGGGGGAAAAAACCCCACAATTTCTCCACCAACATG
Source organism: Dinomys branickii (assembly GCA_004027595.1). Classification (NCBI taxonomy): domain Eukaryota; kingdom Metazoa; phylum Chordata; class Mammalia; order Rodentia; family Dinomyidae; genus Dinomys; species Dinomys branickii. The sequence goes on along the minus strand of PVLD010003752.1, from coordinate 86,908 downwards.
TGAAACACGATCGACTCTAAATTCAGAAAGATTTACAAATGCCACAACACTGTTATCTACCAGCAAACATATCATTTCTTTGTTTCGTAGGACATCAAGGATGAATTATTCATGAAACCCCATTTCACATGCTTATTGTGTCTGGTGGCAAAGTCCCCGCCTGCTCAGCCCGGGAAAGCTCAGGCGCTCTGCTGCCCGCACAGAGCTCTGTGCCATCCAGGGACCAGCCGGCATGCTCTCCAGTTACTGGAGCAGCGCAGGCAGTTCCAGTGGCCTCAGCTGTGGAGACAGCTGTTTGCCCACCGTCTGCGGTGGCAGAAATGTGTGTTAGGCTTCCCCCTAACAGCACGCCCCCTCCCCTGCACTGCATATGCGCGTGCGCACACACAAACAGCTCCAGTGCTGTGCATCACACACACACACACACACACATACACACACACACACACACACCAACAACAACAACAGCAACAACAAAAAGGTGAAAGGAGCCACATGACTTGGGCATCAGAATGAGCGACACATCACAATTTAAAGACATTATTTTGTATGCAAAACTTTTGGAGCCAAGTCTAAACATTTCTTGTCATTTATGTTCCAAAGGGTCTGTGCACGTGTGAAACTGAAAATGATTTATTATTTGGCTATTGCCTTACTTGCTCACTTAATGGATGGATTCCATAAATAACAGGGCTGTTTCTTAAAGATCATTTTAAGGGAGTTAGGCCGCAAACCGGAGTTGCACTAGCTCGGTCAGTCAGTGCCCCCTTACTGGTCTGTGTTCACTATGAAGGCCTTTTGACTTCTGCCTATTACCTGTTTCTGCCTATTCATTGACACAAAATACCCCACCTTGTGCACCGTGGGAAGTGGCAGGGATGAAGGAATTAAAGGTTAAGTGTGAAAGGGTAAAATACTAGGAGAGACCCCGGATGATACCCCAGAGTTTTAGCTACTATCACCATCCTTAACAAGCCTCTCTTGCATGGTGTTTGGCTGGCAGCGCTGAAGCCACTCCACAACAATGGAAGTTATTAGAATTCCGTCAGGCGTCATTTCTCCACAAAGGAGGGGAGTGCGGACAGAACAGCTCCAACAATTGGAATTTTCTGGGAACCTAGAATCGTGTGTTTCACTTATAGACGCTGAACTCACTTTCACTTTGGGAGGATGCACTCCACAGGAGCCAGCTGATTATCAGAGTTAGATCACCCCCCCCATGGAAAAGATGGTTCTAAGGAAAGTGCCACAAAACTCTTGCTAGCCTGCCTTGAGTTTTATTTATTACTTTATTAGCAGTTCTAGTTTTCTGAATCAGTCTCGGTGAATAGGGGCCAAATCAGGGCTTTGATTTGTTTGTAAGAATTGCATGTAGTATTTGTGCAGGCGTCTTATTCCATCAGTTTCCATGCAAGCAACATTTACGTAGGATCTCTGTAACCTCTTTCCCAAACAAAGTCTAACTTGACATAATGCAGCATAGAACGGCACCAGTCACCGGGCTCGCATCAGAGATGCATTTTATTTGGATTCAGTTCAGACTCTTAACGAACTGGTTCCCGTAAAGGCAGCAGATGGGAGTGAGGCAAATAGAAGTGTGTGGGGCCTCACACCCAGCACCCACTGCTGCCCCTCTGTACCGAAGCCTTGCCTGAGTTAGTTGGTTAGTTAGCTAGCTAATTAGTTAGGCACATTCCAGCTGAAACTTTTAACTATAATTAGCATGTTTATCTTACCAATCCACCAAATTGAGGCTGCAAAAGCTACAGTCCAGCCAAGGCAAGTGGATTCTTCCCTTCTCTCTCCTGCTGATTAATGTGCTGAACACCGCCAGAAGATGGTTCAACGGCTTCCAGACCTGGCAGAGCTGTTGCCAGACCTTCTTTTGCAAAGGTCAATTAAAAACGCTAGTCGTACCATAAGCAGAATTCTCCATACAAGAATGTCACACAGTGCCCGAAGTGGTCTCTTAATACAAAATATCAATTTGATTTTCCTCAGGAGATTTGCTCTCCTTTTGCAATGCAAATATTTTCAAGTGTACTAAACACGTTTTAGCACCTCAACATAGGCACTAAAACTATTTGCATGCAGAATTACCCAGAGTAGGCAGACAGGCACAAGCTTATGCTAGCACCATATGTGCTAAAGAATTTGAGCCAGGAAACAACTAGTGTATGGCCGTTATTTACAATTTAAATTTAATTTTACATTATTATTCAAATGAGAGCTTATATATAAATCTCTATTAAAATTAGTGCTTCACATGCAATGAAACTTCACCGAAAATTATACTTGGAATACTGCAGGGCTTTTTGTCCCGGCTATCCAAATCGCTCAAGAAATACAATGCAGCACTTCTGTTCCCTGCCTTCCAACTCTCCCTCCAAGAGTTGTTTATCTTGTCCTTCCAAATCTCTCAGAAAGAGCAGCAAAATTAATCTCAATTGGAAAACCCAGAAATCAACACAAAACATAGACCAAGCCTTAAAGAACATAAGCGATTTGAGAAAATGTACTGCTTGGAAACAGCAGAGAACATTGTCCTCATTCGGGGGGCGGGGGGTGAATGTCTGTCTGTCTGTCTGTCTGTCTCTGTCTCTGTCTCTCTTTCTCTCTCTTATGTCTTTCCAAGAAGCTACTCATGGGAACATTTAGGTGAATCAGAATAATTGATTCCAACCCTATGCACCTTTCCCTTAGCTGGAAGGTGTGACCACTGGGCTCTGAGACCCTGTGAGCAGCAATGCTGTGGGATGATCCCTTCCTCAGTCTCTCTCCATTAACTGCAGGTTATGACGACTGCACTTAGTTTGCATACTAACTATTACTGTCTGTTAGATAAGGAAAGTATGTCGAAGTTGTTACTTAGTAGTTCATTTTAACTAAAATCTAAATACAAATGGTAAAGATATCTTTTAAATAATAGAGCATAAAATAAATTATTTAAAACACATGGTTACAGGCTAGAAGGAATATAAGAAAAAAACCAGTATGCTATATTTTATCTTAAGGACAGCATCAAATATGCCCAGAACCTTAGCCACAGAGAATTCTTCCTCCAGATTAAAGGTACTCTCATTTATTATAAACCTTGGATTTATAATTTTTCTTTTCAAAACTTCAAGCGGCACTTGAGGCCAAACATGGTTTTTGCTTTCTTCTTTGTTTTCCTATCCTTCTTTCTTAAGAGCTGGGGCAAGAAGCTTTTTTTCTTGACTTGCAATCAATCTCAGAAATGTTGAATCATTGCCTAGGTGCCTGAACTCAATTCTGAGCAGCTTTAATTTATAGCAGCCTGCATTTCTATAACATAAGCTCTCTAAAAGGGGCCCACAGAAGAAGCAGAATCTGTGGTTGTGTAGAAAGTTCAATAGGAATGGAAAATCTCCACGTTTACACATCTATCCTTGCATATTAATATCATTACATTTAAACGATGGTTTGATTTCAAACACTGAATTAATTAAAAAGGGAACTTTCCAGGTTGTTGTAATACCTAATCAAATGCCAACAGCTCCCTCTGCTGGTGACAAGAGGAAATCATTTACTTTGTTAAGGATAGGAAATTTTGTTTACATAAAAAGCATTCAGCAAATTCAATAATTTTTTAAAAACCAGCTTCTCGGCAAACCTGAAAGATGTTCACTTATAGGAATAAAAACTTTGAGAATTATTGAAATAAAAGTTAACAGTCATGTTAATTTTCCACCACAAATAAACAATCCCTGTCTCTAAAAAAAATGTAAGGCATTTCCTTGCCTCGCACTCCTGATTATATGCAGTTGGGGTTAGTGTTAAAACACAGTCAGAAACTGTTTGATACAGTTTCTCAAGCCTGAAACAAAGGTCAAATTTTATTTCTGGAAGTTGGCAAATCTTAGTGGAAGTATCGACGTTTACGTGATGCTTCTTTGTTTCCTGATGAGTTCTATAAAAGTACAAGACCTACGTCTTATTTCAGTGAGGAATGATGGATCACTGTTAAGTTCTATAAAACTTGAAATCAAAGAAACATTGGATTCTTTTATTTAAATTCTGGCGTTTGATACTATACGTTTTAATTAAGGCGATAAAAGTAAAAACTGTAAAAAATAAATTCTATTTTCTTCCCAAAGTCCTCGCCCCAGCCACTTGGAAAGTACTGTCCTCCACCACCTGAAACAATCATCTCCTTGGCTCCATTAGTTTACAGCTGCCTCTCCCTCAGGACCAACCGCTGCAACTCTTGGTCTCATTTTCATGCGGCCACATTCCCCGAGCAGAAATGGACAATGTGACAGCGCACTCCGAAGTTTTCAAATCCCACTCATTTCAACAAGTGAGACGTGACAAGGTTGATGTGATAGCCTCATGTGAGAGATTTTAAAATTTAGACATAAATGCACCATGAAAGAGAACTTTCTTCCAAGAAAAGAAGTGCAGTGCTGCAGAGACAGCCACTTACTCTGTGGATTATCTATGTGAGCAACACACTCTGTCCCCCAGCTCACACCTCTGTTTGGCCTTATGAACTTTGAAAACAAACATGCCATTTTTAAAAGATCACCAAGTTAAAACAACTTCTTTACTCTTTCCCTTTCCACTTACCACACCCACCCCCAGACGCACGCACATATTATGTCAAAATATATGTGTCTTTCATCTTTGGGTTTGAGCCTTTTCTGTTAAAAGAATCATCCTGCAAATTAAACTCGATATCTTAATTTAGAAAATCACAGTGATTTCCTAAAGTATCTGTAATTGGTGTCAAAGCTTCAGGGGATATTTTTATGACAAGCTCTTCCTTCTTTAACAATATAATTATTGTAGATTCTAATGCATACTGGCATGTAACCTTTTTAAGGATTTTCCCATTTACTGATTTTCTTAAGACACCAATCTTCTTCCTAATGTAGAATTATTGGAAGAGTAAGTTAAAATCTTGGCTTCAGAGTCAAATGCATCTCCTGGAGTCAAACCTCATTTATAAACTGTGTGACCTCAGGCAAGTTACTTAAACTTAGTAATCCTCAAATTACTAATTAATAAAAAGGAAGTAATAATGTATCACTACCTCCCTGAGTGGCTCACTGAGCTTGCCATGAAATAATGTGTGTGCTGTATGTTAGCATAGTACTTGATAACATAAGAAACAAACAAGTTTGCTATTCCTGCTCAAAAACAAGAATAAATGTCTTATGTGAGTGAAACAATGTAGCTCCCTGTTTCATTTCTGGAAGGAGGCCATCCTAGTCCCCCAAGAACACCCTCAGTGTTGATGACTCTGGTCACACAACTGAACAGTAGGTATTATCTGAAAATTTGACAGGGAAATGGGACATTGATCGTAGCAGGGTATCTTCCACCATTGGCAGTGGTTTAGAGAGTTAGAACCCAAAGCCAGAGAATGACGTTGACCTGTGTAAGCCATGCAGGGGGACCATGCACTGACCCAGGGGCCAATGTAGGACTGCTAGTCACTGAGAGGATGGGCTGGAAATCCAGGTTCTGAAGTAGATACATTTAATTCTACCCCTACTTCGGACACCTACCAGTTCTTTGGTTTTGGACCAGTTCCTCAATTGTCTGAGCTTTCTTCTGTTATTCTGAAAAGTGAGGATGTTAAGTAATTTGCAGAGCAGGATGAAATATGGACTTATGGATTACAGCAAAGTCTGTGGAATGTGTCACCTCCCCCCGCTCTGCTCCAAGGCCCAGCTGGGGTTCTTGTGCCCTCATCAAATGGACCTTCTTGCAAGCCTGTCCGTCCCTCCAGCCTCCTTCCCTCACGCCATATCATCGGATACTTGCCCCCTCTTAGCTCAGGCACCCCCTCCTTCCACATGGTTGCCCTGCATTAGGGTACCTGACACAGATTTCATTATATTTGCTTGATTGCCTTCCTGGGATCCTAGGGACCACTAAAGGCAGAGAGCATCTATTTCATTGTACATGATCTCCTCAACCCTTAGCAGTGTAGTTCCTAATAATTATCTGTTATACAAATAACTGAAAACCTAGTACGTACTAGGGATTTGAAAAATGGTGCTAACTACTTCAAAGTCTTGATATCAGAGGACTCTTAGAGGTCCCCTAGAGACTACTCTGGGTCACTTTTCCTCAAATATCCCTCCAGCAATTTTGCACCTTCTTAAGATCAGCAAGCAGAAAATCAGTACCTCAAAATCAATAAGAACCTATTAAAATCTTTGTCTATTGTCTACAGTTCCTTTCATTTTCTTAAGTTGCCTCCACTTTATAATTAAAACAGCCTCTCAGCTGCACAAAAAGCCATGAATGTGATGACAATAACTCTGAACCATGCTTTCCAACAGGGAGCTTTATGCAATGATAGGACTGGAAGTTATTTGCTTGGGAAGAGAGTCCTGTTGGGAGTTCTGTCCAAGCCTTTGTCTACCGTGAGAGGCTGAGCGTGCTTGTGGGGGTGGGAGGGCCTGGAGCCGCATTCCCAGATGGTCTTCAGGCCTCTTTTTGCATATTTACTCCACCGCCCATCCCCTTTAAAGCTCTGTCACAGAGTAGAAGTGGCGATAATGCCTGGGAAATATTTTAATGCCATCATAAAAGTCATTGGAAGGGTGCTGCACAAGAAAGAAAGTGTAGTGACAAAATTGCAGAACGTTTAACATTTTTTTCCACTCATTAAAAACAATCCTTAGAGACTTGAAGGGCAGGAAATGCTGCCACTTTATTGCCTTTTTAGTCAAATGCCTTTATGGGCATATCCCTTTAACCTATATTATTAATATTGATCCCTCAGGGCCTCGTGCAATTTCCACCTCCCCCATTCCGACTTCCCCGGGACGCTCTGACCTTGTTTCCAGTCTTGGTTATACGTCTTTTGCACACTTCCCTTCTTTGCCAATGGTCTCACAGGGCTTTGTTTCTACTCCTACTCCCTCTTCCTGTGCATTTCTCTCCCCACTCAGCCACCTGGAAAGGTTGGGTCACTAGGGATGGGAAATACTCCTTTGAGGAGGGAGAGGGTTTAAAAAACAGTCTTATTAGAATATATGGGGCTTAGAGAATAGTAAGACATTAGCTAGAATTTCATTTCTTGACCCTAACTTCTAGTGAGAAGCTAGGTCTCCTCACTTATAAAGGTGGCAGGGAAATACACTGTCTTTCTGCATTACAGCGGGACTAAAATAAATCAAGATGTGGTGAACTAGCAGCACTTTACTTGTAACCCCTTCCTCATACCAAGTTACCTGTTACAGTTCTCATTAAATTAATTCCAACATGCGTTATAATACTTTTGTGTTTTTTTCTCTCTATGGTATTACTAGGAAACAAACAAGCTCCTTTAGAAAATTAAATAATTCAGCGAAATATAAAAGAAGTAGATACTAATAACAACGTCAGTCTTTGAGGGACTATTTTACACAACGACCAAGATGCTTCCTGTGTAATTATACCACCCCTTTTACTTCTGGCAACAACCCAGGGGTCAGGCATAAATACTGTTCTCATCTGACATATAAAGCAACCAAGGCAAAGGGCACCTAAAGGCACATGGTGACAGGCTTGGGAATCAAAGCCTGTGGCTCACCCGGTCCACAGCTTAACCTCTAGGCTACAGGACCTCCCTGAATTACCCATCCAGGCCTCGTCATGGAGGAGGAAATTTCACTTGCGCTACTAATATGTTGTGGATTCCAACATATCTGGAGCTGTGTATTTTTTTAAATAACAACTGCCATCATACTGTACATGTGGCGTTTCTTCCACTAACATTTTATTTGAGCACTTTAATGGCAGAAAACTCCTTCTGATGCGTGCTTCTGAGTGAGCACACAGTCCGTGTTTCCTGTAGCCAAGCCACTCTTCTGCACTTCAAATGGTTTCCAGGTCTCAGCGTGTTTCTCTTCAAGTCAAGTTCATCACTAGTTAGGGTTTTGAACAGTAGTCTTCAATATGCAAATGATTTGTCAGGCTGGTAAGGAGATAATTACACAATCTCTCGGATGTACCATTTATAAGAAGAGCCTATAAGAGACGTATTTTATTATTGTCAACTACAAGCCATTCTACAGTGCCACACCATTTTTAATAGTTTGAAAAGCAAAAGGCAGTTAATATAATTCAGTGAATGTAATTCAGCTCACTACACCGAAATTCACTACCAGGGTACCAAGAATGAACCTTTGTAAGTCATTTCAATAAGTTTGCTTGCTGCTCTGAGAAAGGCAACGCTGTATGGCTCTACCTGGAGATAAAGTACATAATCTCTTGGTACAAAGCAGCTTTGAGCCAGTCGATCAGTTTTCGCGAGGCTTGGTTTCCTACTGTAACTCCCAGTAACCATACTCTCTGTACGGTCTTGCACTTTGGGAAGAGGAACCAAACCCTAGAACACACTACACACACTACTGTACCTGGCATTGAATTCTAAAACTTAAAATTGCTCTGTGTTTTAAATGATCCTTACTTCTATTATCGTTACTCTGTATTATTAATTAGAATGGACTAAACAGCCATGCATTTATCCAGAATTAAAAGTCACAGAAAATTATTGGGTTCAATCTTTTCAAAAGCATAGAAAGACTTACACAATTCCAAGAGGCTCTATCTGTTCAGCATAACCTTAGCAGTTCATTTTGTCCCTTGGAAAGGAAGAATGCACAAAGAATGAGAATCAATGTATTTGTAATTAGTCATTTCTAAAGATGCTTGAGTTTTCCACGGGGCATTGAATTGTTTCAAACTTAAAATCACTTCTGTGTATTTATTCATCCTTACCTTTCCTTTTCTACAACACAAAGCCTTAGAGTACTGAATGGGCCAGCACAGCCTCAGTAAGCTCTCCTAAACCTAGGCTTGGTGCTTCCTCTATGCTTGGGCTGTACGAGTTCTTTGGTGCAGTGGAGCAGCCAGCCATACCCAGTGGGAAGAAGGCCATCAGCGGGCTGTTTGAGTGGTGACCTAGAACCTGTTCCTCCATCCCACTGCCCCTGTTTGGGATATCCTTCACCCTCTTAGAACTTTGCCCCTGCCCACTGTGTAGATAACCATAATGTACAAAATCCTGCAAAGGGCAGGCCCTTGCATTTAAATGGGTTTCCAATTCTCATCGTACAAAACTGATTGGGAAAATATTCCATAACTGTTATTTTGGCTAGTACTTTCCATACTCCATTTTCCTCTGAGAAGTTTATTGTCACAGTAGGTTTGTTCTCTCGAGGGCTGGTTGGGAATACACCACTTAAGTAGTTGAAAGGTTTCTTGGTGTTGTCAAAATGCAAATCTGAGGCACTGTGATGGGATTTGGACTTGATTGTTTTCTTTATTCAACTTTCTGTTGTGTTCATTTCGGTAGAGTTTGAGTCATGGTAAAATGGTCCTACTAAGCACATATGCCCAGATGATAAATTCATCCAAATACCTTACTTTCTTTTTTCCATCTTTTCTTCTTAAGTATCTCATGTTTCCTTGGAACAAGCTCTTTACAAAATGAATCTGGCTTTCTGGAATCACAAGTCTTCAAACATCTCCCTCTCCTTCCAACATAATGAGCCTGCAGTCCTGCTTTCCACCCCAAGTATGGAATTGTAGAAGTAATATTTTTTCTTTTACTTTGGGCTACAGGTGTGGCAGTATGATTCTTGCACCAAGAAGTATGTGATAATTATGGCTTTTTTAAGTCATACAAATATTAATAAAATTAAAAGTAAAACAAAAGTAAGAAGCAGAAAACTAGTAAACCTGCCCAACTTGGGCTTCAACTCCCCCCATTTTGGGAGAATTTCAAATCTTGCGGTTACTTGTCCTCAAATTTCAAGACAGAACTGTTCAACCTCCTGCTATGTTTAAAAGAGGATGAACTCAAGTAAAAACTCTGAAGGGAATTTATCTGAAAAGTAGGATTAAATATACAGTATTCTCTCTCTCTCTTATTCCTGGCCCTAAAATGACTTTTCCGACTACTACCACCCTTCAGCAACAGCAGTAAGGCATTCTTGGGTTCAATGTAAAAGAAAGGAAAAAGGTATCACCGGAAAAAGTAAGAGCTCTGCCAGCTTCAATCTTTACTACATAAATGACCCTGAGCAACATAGCTAAGGCCTTGGAGTTTGGGCTCCCTCACTCATGAAATGGGAGAGTGGCGGGAACTGCCTTTAGGGAGGTTGCATGAATTCACAGTTGGATGTGCAGACCTCCGGTAGTTCCAGATATGGTAGTCCTTCCCTCTCCAGGCAAGGCAGTGCCTCTGAATTCTGACACTCAGGCCCCTTGTGCAAAGACTCCCTGTGCTGACCAAGAGAGTAGGAGAATCAAAAAAGGGGAAGAAAACAAACTAGCATTTACTGTTTCTTTACCTTTGGCGAAGTTAAATAAAATAAAAAATTGCAGGTATCTGTACATTAGCCTTTCTTGATCATTCTCTTGATTAGCTACAAATGTAAGCAGAGGATCTAAAAGGCACTCACAAAGAAGTCATCATATTTCCTTGAGCAGTTGCTTCAGAAGATTTGGTGTTCACTATTAACCCAGATGATGTTTTCTTCCTATCTTAGCTTAACAGAGTATCTGGCAAATTGTGTGCACTCAATAAATAGTTTCTGAATAAATACATATTTTAGATATCTCGAGCAATCAGTCTTTTAGAAAATACCCCACAGCTCATTTTTAGAAGATACCCTACAACTCATTTAAAAATCAGTAATTAAGTTTTTATAATATGCAAACACTGGAATATACGACTCAGTCAAACACTGCTCATAGACTAGTGGATTTAGAGAAAAAAATATGGTTGCCCGTGTGCTGTAGTTGACTCAGACTTGTGGGCCATTATAGAATAGCCATTATTAAAGTATTACATTGAATTTAAACTTAAAATGAAATGTAGTACTCAAACATCATTATTTTACATATGCTTTATTATCATCTATGCCTCGGAGGTTGCACTGTGTATCTTTTCCCAAGTTTATGTGCTCCCACTGGTACCTTAAAATCTGCCATGGGGGTTTTTGCCCCAACAAAATCAGCATATGCTTCCCTCAACAGCTCATGGTTAAACCGGCATACCACTATCTCTACCTCCATAAATGGAAGTTACACTCTGGAGAACATTACCTAGCCTATTGAGCTACAGGTCAAAAATATTTTCAGAAAATCAATAAAGAGTTGCAGAAAAATCCAAGGAACAGAATTTGAGTTTACACGCACTGTGCCAGTATACTTTGTACAGGGGTCCCCGCAGAGGAAGCGCTGCTCAGGTGCACCCTGCTAGAGCCGCCTGTCCTGTCCTGGGGCCTCAGTCTCCCTCCAGTGCCTGTTACTCAAGCACTGTTCTCTCTCCAGTGCCTGCTCTCCACACACCTCCTGTGCTAAGTATACAGTTACATAGTTAGGCCTACAACAATTATTCCTGTACTAAACACTCACGGGCTTCTGTCCCTTGTCCTTTTCCCCTAGACCATACTCTATGGCAACTACTTACACAACGTTTGCATTCCATTGGGTATTATAAGTAATCCAATGATGATTTAAAGCATATGAGAGGACTGGAGGGCATGGTGGAACTCACCTGTAATGCCAGCACTTAAGAGGCTGAGGCAGGAGGACTGCAGCGAGTCCAAGGCCAGCATGAGCTACATAGTAAGTTCAAGGCCAGCCTGAAGTACATGGTGAGATCCTATCTTAAAAGTAGAAGAACAAATAAGCAAGTAAATGAAGTATAAGAGGACTTCATTGGTAATATACAAATACTACACCCATGTTGCACAAGAGATTGGTATTTAGTACCCCTGTGGATACCGAAATCTGTATCTCTGGATCTAGGCATTAACTGAAAGTCTTAGAACAAATTCCTCAAGAACTATGCATTTAAAAATTGTTTTTATACTTTTCATAGTCATTTTCTCAAATGAAGAAGAAGAACCTTAGGAAATGCAACCAGCAGAAATGAAGTTTCCAGAATCTGATTTGACCACTCCACCGCCTGCGGCACACTCCGATCGGAGGTGAACCCTACTGGGAGAGAAACTCTCCATGGTGTCCCAGCAAAACGTCACAGGATGCAGAAAGAAAAGAAAGTCAGTGACTGTCATGAAGGGGGTGGAGTTTCTAAACAGGAGGTAGTGGGAAAGACGACTGAAAAGGGAGACAAGAGTCCAACGACCACCGATCGGGACAACGGTGTTAAACCTGCTGCTAAACTGAGGCAGGCTAGGGGAGAAATGGAGTTAGCACTCGTTTTCTAAATGTTTGTTTTAAAAATGTACTTGTATTCACTTCATTGGCAGTATCTTATAATCTTACTTTGCTTTATGAATTGGACTAAGAAATGTGCTGTTTTAAATTTATTAGAAATGTATAAAAGATCGTTTCTTAAAAGCTGCTTTGTCAATCATCAGGGACATAAAAAATTTGTCCGTGGGTTCCTTCAGAAAATATTAACAATGCACATAAATTGTACCATAAAAGTTTAAAACATGGTGCCAAAAAGGCAATATTTCCATGCCAGTTTATAAAAATTTAGTATCTGTAATACTATCTTGGGGAAAATAACATATGTGCACACTTGAAATAATTGCAAAGCCTCCCAGATTCCATTAATATTGCATAGAGACAGTGGATTTACACAAACCAGTATTCCAGAAATTGCATGTGAGTGATACCAGAAGTTCAGCTAATCAGCTGACATAAACAAGAAAGTTCAACAGACTGGTAGTCAGTTTTTTAAATTTAATATAAACGAAATACTCAGCTTCATCCTTAACTTCCCAGAATTGGATATTTGCACTACAGTCCAATGTTCTTCCTGCACTTAACATGAGGTGACACTCCGTTGGTCTCCCTGATGTGAGGTTGACAAGCACTCAACCACCACAACGATGTTAGATAAGCTCGACACCAATCTTGTAAGAAGTTTGTCCTCTTGCAAGACTCAAGCACACTTAGCTATTTAGTTAGACTTTATAAGCCCTTGTCAAGGAGAAGTTGTACCGAAAGACAAAAAAAGTTTTGACAACAAAGGGAAAGATAAATATATGACAGATGCCACGAAACACAAAAGTTAAAGCGTCATGAGTTTGATTACAAAAAAAAAGGAGAGAAAAAGCAGAAAGATAGAAGAACACATTCCAGAGGGCTCACAAAGTGAGCTGCAGGGTTTCAGGAGTTCGTTACAAGAGAGAGTAACTGGTAAGTGCAATGTCCCATTATTGTGCCCTTGTTGTCAGTAAATTTGTAGTTTCCATTTTGTTAAAGGAGGAAAAGACACAGTGACTCAAATACAGTTTCATGAAAATATCACAGATTTCAAACTAAAGGAAAAATGAGAAAGGACCAAAAAGTTCACATTACTGCTATTCTTTTTATGGATTCAGACTTTTATTAATAAAACTACCTGGTGTTAGGGTATAAAATTCTGATATGTAAACATTTTTGCCATATCCTTATTTTCTGAAATAAAACCCCCAAAACTCACCCATTTTCCAGGAACATACAAAAGTACCTTAAAGAAGAAGTTAATGATGGAGGATTTTATTGGTTTATTTTATATTTTAAGAGAGGTTTTTTTAACAAGATGGAACATGGTCAGTGGTCGTATTTGGAGTGAACTAGAGGGAAGTAGAAAGAATAAAGGTGGCGGATCTTCCAGAAATTTCTGATTATGTGTCTGTGTCCCAATCTTTGCTCAGCCCTCCCTCAGCATGATATGTTTATTTCATTTCATCACCTCGCCTCATCCTTTTACTGGAGCCTGGTTGGGACCCAGCTAAACAGGAATGCAGTGTGATGGTTTTAAGCTCAGGTCACAGGCTCAAGCTATCTGGACTAAAACGTGCTCTCCACTGAGACTGTGTAGGCTACGTAGCCTCAGTAAATGTCTCCTTTCTAAAAGATGTTGATAGCAGTACCTACCTGAGAGGGTGATTGAGATGAGTAATTGTGACAGTGAAGACACAGTGCATAGCACATGGTGAGCAAATTGATTCAGTATTTAACTGACACTAGTGGACACAAAGTATGTTATGAACAACTTGGCCTAACCACAAAAACATGTGTATAAGCAATTACAGAAATTAAGGTCATCTGAGACTGGGCTTGTTGAGTGTGTGTGTGTGTGTGTGTGTGTGTGTGTGTGTGTGTGTGTGTAAGAGAGAGAGAGAGAGAGAGAGAGAGAGAGAGAGAGAGAGAGAGAGAGAGAGAGGAGTGAGCAACAGAAACAAGCATGCTCCTGCTCCCACATGCACCCACCCCTCTGGGCTCCTGTGTGTACCCATCCCTCTTAAACCCAGGAGTGGTCATAGAATTTTTCTTCCTCTTGTACTCCGTGCCTCAGATCCTGCTCATTACCCGCCCCACTGAAGGAGACAGCTTCCCCCCTCTGGTCTCTGACTCTGAGTGGAGGTTGAGGGAAGAGAACTGCTGAGGATCTGCACACAAGGACAGCCTGGAGAGCAGAGCAAAGCAGCGCCAAAGCTAGGAGGGCTCTGGTCCCGGAAACTGAGGGGTGATAACTGAGAGAAACCTCAGAGGGCGTTCTTGAGTAGTGTTTATCCAACAGTAGAAAAATGAGGATGAATCTAAAGCCCCTCTGCAGAGAAGGGGTTATTTTTCTCTCTACCTCACTTCCACCTTAGACTACATAGACAAAGTGAAGCACTCTTTTGACTGCAGATAATTTAGTTGGATCACAGACTTCAAAAAAAAAAAAAAGAAAAACCTTGCCTCCTGTGCTTTATCCAATGAAACTTCGTGAGAAGGTGGGTGAAATGTGAAATATTTGGATTCCTAGGGCAGCTGTGGTTTAGGCATTTACCTGCCTATTGTCCAAGAACTCGCAGAGTACACCTCCTACCAAGATCAAAGCGTCACTGCTTAGACTTCAAAAGTTGACTTATTGTGAGAAGCAGCTTTGTTCACAAAAGCTTCAGGTTCTCAGTGAAACCTTCACTAAGACAATGTTTATTTCTGGGTATTTTCCTAATTTTATCTCTTATTCACAACTGGAAAATTTGCTTGTTGACCTTTATGCTGAGGATACCAAAAAAAAAAAAATGGTTTGCTTTGTGCTTTTTAAAGAAAGCATCTCCCGCATTTTCATAGTTCCTAGACTTTTACATTATTTCTAAGTAAAAAAAGAATAATGATCACAATTATTTATAACTCTGTGTCTGTTGTTACATAAATATAACTTTGTAATAATTATTCACATTATTTTCTTCCTTCTACAAAGGTGAACCCTGAGGATGAGTCTAATTTGCTCAAGGTCACTTAGGTATTAAATTAGGGAATCAGAACTTTAATCTATGTCTTAATAATAATATTATTCTAAGAAATATTCATTTTGTCCCTATTTGCTCCTGTAATATATATTAAGCACTTTTTAGAAGCAAGGTAATATGCTTGGTGCAATAAAAGTCATTTGACTGTTATTTTTTGGACACAAACTTACAAGAGCCTCTCATTTCTGGTTGCAGTAATCACATTGCCTCATATTTCCATTCTTGATTTCATATTTCCAAAGAGCAACTCTTCAGATGGCAGCAAGATGCAAGACTTTTATTGGAACTCAGAGATGATGTGAGCTGTGGACAGTTCACATCAAAGGACAAATGTTACCTTGTTTCTACATTGTTGCTGGGCTCTGATTATTTAACCATAATCTCCAAAAAGTGAACCTATAGGACTTGATGGATATTTTATAAAACTTTATTCAAATTCTCTAATATTCCATTTTACTTATTACTTTACATTAGCAAATGAAATATAATTTTGGCACAGTATATATGGTCTTCAAAAACCTGAAACATGCTCCCAGAAATTTAGCTTTGGGTTTTTAATAAATTTTTCATTTGCTGTATTTCTGTCTAGGCCCACGCTGCATCTCCACCTCCCACGTGGTTCCTATATTCACTGCCAATTTTTAGGAGTAAATATGTGATGTAATTTTTCTGCTAACAAGCTGCTGGGACTGTCAGAAGTAGAAATAAATAAGACTTGAACACAAAGAAATGATGGCAAGAATGGTTGACGAGACCTAACTCCCGTTGGGTGAAAATTAATTAAAGAAACGCACGTTTGCACACAAACCACACCTTTTGAGTTGTCCTCTCCAAGAATTTTGGCTGCAAAATAACTTCATTCAAAAAGCAAAGCTGCATTGTAGGCAATTTTACTTTGATGAAACCTGAAGGAAGAACAGAACTTCACTACCAGTGTCTACACTGGTGTAGTCCACAAAGTACTCAGCCAGACAGTGGGCAGTTCTTCACCAATACATTTCACCTTGTCTGAACTGTCCTTGTCTTGCTAAGTTCAACCATTATTTCTAAACAGGAAGAAAGCTATAACTTTTCCATCTTTATCCGAGAAAGTCCTGCCTGCATTTGACATCCAAAAGTGCTTAACCAATTGAACAGACAATAATTAATTTTGTTGCTGCGAAGACTATCTCACCAACGTTAAGTCCCACGTGAAGCTCAACTTGGAATTCAGCAGTCACATCTTCCATTCCAGGCTACAACCCTAAGAGCTAGGCACTTCCACCAGTTTAGCCCATCCGTACACATAATTGCTAAAACACAACATATTTCTTCTCAAGAAAGGGCCAATACTTGTAGATCTCTACTCCCCATAAATGTGAGATGGAAAAATATGTCATATATTTACAGCTATAGAATTTATGATGTAAAAATGATGAACTACAGAGGGAAAATGGCTTAATCGATGCTAGAAGTATTAAATGGAATGTTGTCCAGTCTTGGTGAATCACTTTTCAATTAATTTGTGATTTTGCATAAAATAAACAGTTTGTTTACAGATAATATCCAGGACATAAAAATATTCAAGTTATCAGTATATACTTCAATGGGTTATCAGGGAAATACATCCTATAGTCACCACTCGATTTAAGAAATAAGCTCTTCCCATTCTTCCAGCGGCTTCTTCATGGCCTCCCTCAAACACTAACAACTCTTCCCTTCGAAGATATTCATTTTCTTAAATATGGGTAAGCAACAAGGAAGGCTGACACAGACCTTATGTGCAGTACTTTCTGAATATGGTTCCCTAACTACATATGCAAGAAAAATGTTACAAGGGAAGAACGAAAATGTTAGCAATAGTTACATTTTAGCCATCAAATTAAGGCTGACTTTTACTTTCTTCTTCTCCAAAAAATATAAATTGTAGTAATAAATAATGGCCAGGACAATGTTATCTAAAAAGTAAAATACATTATAACCAATTGCAAATGCAATGTTTCATATTTGTCAGGATAAAACATTGTTATTCTAATCCTAAAATGACATTTAAAACAATGTATCTCCTATAAGATTATGAACAATTATGACATTCTCTGGATTATCCCACCTACACTGATATGAATGCTAAAACCTGCCACAAAAGCCATATGTGATTTGTGCTCCATCTTCCTAGCCAGCATGGCTTCTATATTGTGGCCAGTATGGATCTTATAAAGTTTCCACTGTGCTAGATTTGTCACATTCCAGAGAATTCTTCCCCCGCAATGATGCTGCTTTAAAAAAATAGAAAATAATACTGGATGTTATAAAGTCGAATTAGCAGAAATTGTACTGACACAGCAGCAGACTGTTCTAGAAACAGACCTACAGTTCTGGAAATTGGTCGTGGTCCAGGGGAATGCAGATGATATTTTCTGCACTTTGTTGAAATTTTTTGAAAGTGTATCTGTTTGTCTGTATTCTCACAGAAGTCAGATAATAGATTGATGTGGGAGTAGAGACGTGATGAAAGATTTAGATCTTAACTAAGCCTTAAATATACAGTCAAGATTAGCTGGATTCTTTTTCACTCTGCCCTTCCCCTAATATTTCTTTCTTCTAGTATTTATTTTGAAAACAGATAAGAATTTACTATGCAACAAGGATGTATGAGACCTAGAGGCAATGAAACAAAAACGGAATAGAAAACAAATGGAAAGAAATTCAACAAAAGCAATTCACAGTATGATTTATCCAGGAGGAGAGGGCTGAAAAGCTTTCCTACTTGGGGAAAGCTTTCCTCTTGAGAAGGTAACTTTCTTAGAAGAAGCTAGAGGAATGAAGAGCTGCAGTACTGAATTAACGGTAAAATCCTTGTCTTTCCTGCAGCTGAAGTTCCCTGCTTCTGTCCTGCACTGTAGAGGATATTCCCGAGTTGCCCACATTGCTAAGAAATTGCAAAGTTTGAGCTGGGGGAAGGGAGTAGAAATTGTTAAGGGAGATTATGGCTCAAAATCCCTAAGTAAGAGTGAAGTTTGAAAATTTTGGACCTTGAATCGCTTTATTGTCCAGAAAGATAATAGTTTTGCTGGAAAGAGGAAGTCCAGGACAGTGGAATCTTAAAAAAAAAAAAAAAAATCAGTGCTCTAATAGCCAGACTGTAAAATTTAGGAGCCAACAGTGACCGAAAGTGGTAATTTTTCAAGTCCTGACACTTATTTAATGCTTCTAATATGGCTATGTAAAAGTATTTCATGTACATACTATTAATATTTAGGTGCCAGGTGGCTGCTATGCATAGTGTTTTATTATTTATGAGTCTGTTTTTTCTGGTTCACAGGGAGATGAGTAGCTGCCATTGACCCAAGAAAGATTCTTTTAACATCGCCCATTAATTTCTTCAGAGAAAGAATAACATTATAGTGCAGTGATAGTGTGAAATAGACTAGAGCAAGAATCAAGAGAACTGTGCTGCAGCTGCACACCTCCCACAAGTGAGGGCTGTAGGGTTGCGCACGTTGTCTTCCGGGAGAATCAGTTTTGTCATCTGTCAGAAGGGAATGTTAACCTTTTATGAAGGACCACAGTGCCTCAGAAATAGAAACTACTTAGAATCAGTTTCCTACTCCATCCACAGGGCTCAGTTTTATCATCCAACAACAGCGAAACCAAGAATACAGGGGACTAAGAGTAGAAGGTCCAATAATTTCATTTTATGTGATGGATATGAATTGCCTAGTGTATCATGACAGTGATTTGAAGCTAATATGGGATTATCATGAAAAATACTAAGTCAGTCTTCATGCCTGCTTTGGTAAAGGAGAAAAAGGGGCTATTTCTCAGATCTCCGAGGTATAAAAGTCTCTGGTTTTGCACTGGGCTTTTGTGTTTATGAACTACCATGAGTGGAATTGAGGGAGCATAATTAAGACCTTTCTTGCCAACACTTTAAAATAGTTTTAATAAAATTTGGATACAGCCTGGCAGTTTCCCTGGTCAGTTAGGGACCTGTGCTCACAGACACTGCACAGAAGTTTGCCAACTTTCAGCCAGCAAAGCTTTAAGTAAAAAGCTGGTATTTGAATATTTGCCAATAAAAACAGCTCTGTGGAGTTTTATTACCTTAAGTATTCCTAAAGGAATCATGATAAGATCTTAGCTTATCTTATTTCTGTAAACCATTCCATACACCTTACTTCACTCCTCTGAATTTCACAGGGGAGAACAGGGAATAATATGCTTAGCAAAAATGAGATGCAGTCAATAATTCAATTGTTAATAAACGTAGCCAAGAAAGCAACTTCAGAAAGGAACTGCGTCGTCATGCACAATTACTAAAGTTGAGAACAAGTTTTTATATATTGAGTCTCATTTTCATGCTCTTGTCTTTTTTATTATAAAACTGAACGTTATGAAAAGTAATTTTTAATTATTTCCAAATCTCACATGCCTAGCCCAGCACTTAGGATCCATTTGTTTTCATATGTATGGATATTTAGAACATTTTTAGTGGTTGTAAACTTACTACAGGCATAATGTCGAAGTCTAATCATTCATAAAGAATGCAAATATTTCCCATATTTTCCACCTTCAATATGAACAGCAGAGGTCATTTTAATTGTGTCACAGGTTGTCAGTGATGTTCATACAATAATTTGTTTTCTTTTCCATGGCATCTTTATATTGTCAAGGCAACATTACAATTTGAATTTATATTTGTTTTCTAAGTGCCAGGCATTCAGCATTCACACAATAAAAATAGATCAGTTTTTAGTAAGGACCCCAAAATCTCACTGATTTACAGACACATCCAGTCATGTCACCTTCGTGCCTCATTCAGGCCACAGATCTCTTAAGTGTCAGTGATGTTTCTGTCCATAACCATCTTCGCTACAGACAGCTGGATTACAGAGCCTCTGTGCAACACTGATGGTTTTCTGAGAGAAAGAAAAGAGAAATAGCGAAGCAAGTATTAATCTGAAAGCTTCTGCACTAAACTACTGACATGTCACCTCATCCATGACCACCTCTAAACTCCACAGAACGGGGATACATAACCTACTGCAGCATGGGATGACACAGGGAAAGAAATCTGACTATTTGATTAACACTAACATGATCTTTGTCATAGACTTTTCTCTTGGTGATCTTACAATTTACTAGCATTCCACTTGGTTATGTTAGCTTTAAGTATGATGATAAATGAAATAAATAGCCAACCATCTGTGAAAGTAACAGTGTGATAACAAAAATTCAGTGTACTTTTTAAGTACTAATTGCTCAAGGCTGTTTGGAAACAAAGATCATATGAGTTCAGGGTCTTGGGATTTAGAAATGACTCCAGATTCTTTCCTCATTCCCCAAAGGAACACCGGTAATAAGTAGGATACCAGACATTTATGCAATCGCTCTGAGATCATAAAGGCTAACGAAGGAGAAGTTCTCAACGGGCAAAATGTTTTACAATCTCTTTACAATGGATATTACCCAGTAAACACACAAGAGCACTCATGGCCTGCAGACATACCACCTTGAGTTGTGATCCTGGAAGATATCATAGACTCCACAAGGTTGGGCAGGTTACATCCTTACAAGGAAGGTCTATTTGGAACACCTGAGGATAACAGAAAGGTGGTTGTCTTTCAGAGGATTTTTATTCTGAGTTTTACTTGCTCGGTTATCTTTCTTAAGCATACATAGGGTGCTTTTGATTCAATTGCCTTGGCCTGTTTCATCTCTGAGTCACAGTTTACAGACTGAATCTGCTGTAGGTTTTTACTGCATTTAGGCAGATGAAATGGTCTCGTTTTAGACTTCTGGATCTGTTTGCAGACTTTGCCTTCACATGTTTGAAATAAATGTACGCATTAATTCTGTTCAGACAACACTGCCCCCAAATCACTGGGGAAAATGCACCTCAGTGTGTAATTCATCATTAGGGCCTGTCCACTAGCCTGTTACTCCCAGGAAGTAAATTAGAAAGTTTGAAAGGTGCATTAAACTCTTCATGATGACTAGGTACCTTCTAGGGTTGTGGGGCAATAATTTACTTAATGGTATGTTGGTGACCTCAAAAGTTTATGTTGTTTTGGAAGTTAATTTTCCTCCACAAGATAATTTATGTACTAAGAGGTGGAGTATATTTATAAATATGTTTTCAGAGAGACAACAGCAATTAAGCTGAGTAAATAAGATAAAATTGTCATGCCAGGTGCAGAAATCAAATGTCCAAAACTGTGTTATGTACCCTACCCATGGAATAGATATGTAGCTTACTAGAGAGTTATTGCTTTGGATTTCTTTTTATTTAATGTAAAAGACTGTGTTACATTTTATTGTAATTAGTAATGCTTTATATCTCTAAGGATTTCCAGATCCACATCACTGCATTTTTTCACAGTACAAAACCAAAAAGAAAATAATGTGCTAAATATACTGAAGTTTTTAACAGCATTTTACACGTCTCCTCTTTTATGCACAGCAGAGTTTCGTCCATATTAAACAAGTTGATTGCTACCTCTTGATACCTCTGAATTCAGTCCCTTTTGTTTTTTATTAAAATGAATCAAATTAAGCATTCACCAAATAAAAGTAATGTGGTTTGGATTTTTCTTTTACTTGGGAGAATTACTAATGCAAATATCGCATCCATCAGTTCTAAACTGCAAAGATTCTTTTAGAGAAACAAATATCAGGATGTGCGTTATAACTGACGGCATATCTGAAATTTTTTTGTGCAGTGCTTCTCTTACTGTCATAAAATCATGATGCATATCACAATTGACGACATCATAGATTTTTATTATATATAATTTTTGGTACTGGGAATCAAACTCAGGACTTTCCGCTCACCAGGCAGGCATTGTGTCACTGAGTTATTTCCTCAGTACACATCATAGACTTTTGAAATATACCAAGACAAATTATCTTGAAATACTAAAGTTAAAGGCCCAGATGAAATTAAAGAATATCCCTAAGAACATGAATATTTTGCCCATTTAGAAGACAAAGTTGATAGTTTTATACATGTATATATATATATATATATATATATATATATATAGCTACATTCATATATACACAGTTTTATACATATTTCAGGTGTCATTGTCCATTTGAAGATGAGCTTATCCACAATGAACAGCTTTGAAAATGTTTAAAGGTTTATGGATGTAAATCTTATGAGAAATTGTAACGCAATATATATATATATATATATATATACATATGCCATAATAAAAGAGGGAAACCACTTTTTAAATTAATGATATTTTTGGTACCAGGACTCAAACTCAGGACCTTGCACTTGCCAGGCAGGCGCTTGTGCCACTGAGCTATATCCCCAGCCCCTAAGTTAATGATAAGAATTAAAATTATTCTTATTCTTACTATTCTCCAAGCAAAGAAGAATGAGGTAGTGATTGAACAATGAAGCACAGCTCTGGAGAAAAGCTGATGAATGAAGTTGATGCAATACAGCTCAAACTTACAGGTTTTCTCCGGTCAGAAGACACCTGTAAGAGAAGGCCACCTGGCGTGCCTTCTCAGGACAACTTCTATATGTAGCCCCTCAAGTGCCCTCAGTTGCACCTGCTATGGACGAATTTGAATGAAATGTCCAGGTCAGACGTCAATGACAACAGAGAGGAGGATGGTTTAGTGGAATAAAAAAAGAAATGGAGCAGAGTTTAAGATGTTTAACAAGATAAAGAATTCCAGAATCAATATCTTCAGGTTATTATGAGTAATATTTATCCCAATATTCTATATATTTTCATTATCAAATAATAACAAATGGGACAAGTGCGATTTGTTTACGGTCAAAACTGATGTCTAGCCAACTGCCTGCTGAACTCTTCCCAAAGTACTAGCACACCGCTGGGAGTCCCACTTCTACTTTACAAATGGTGGGAATATCAGGATTATGATTACATGATTAAATAGCATCAAGATGCCCGGTTGGGTCAATTTCCAAGAGCAATTAGATTCAAATTTAAACAATTCATGTCACAATTAAATATTCAGATAGGACTTTTAGAGTCGAATATCATTTCAATTCAAATTTGGAGTCCAACAAATCTGCAAACTCCTAGAATAACACTTTGTGTTGCTCCAACACACATCTGTAAAATGACCTTGGCTTCCTAGCTCTGTGAGGGAGGGATTAAGTGGGAGAGAGATAACATGAGAGAAAAACACTGAAGTTTTCCACACTGCTCATAGACAATATCCCAACACATGTGCTTTAACTCTATTAAATGTCCAGTGCATGAGCAGACTCTGAAAACATTAATAATATTTATGTACCCAAACTTCCGCATCTGCCTGAAATTACTCTCAGACTATGCTATTTTAAAATCTTTACAATTATAGAAATAATCAACATCATTAAGATAATTATTTTATTGGAATTTTTACCTTTCTTAAAAATTAATTTTATTGGTAAATGTTAGGCATGCCTACTGATAACATCCATCATACAGAATTCGTGCCTGTACGCGGTATATCTTGATTCTTCTTTGTCCCCATTCCCATTCCTAAAGAATAAGGTAACTCAGTTTTCCTTAGCACCCAGTTCCCCTGACTCCATTCACCTCCTCATACTCTCTGTGGTACTTGGGCTCTAGCAACAGGAAGCAAAGGCCATGAAGCCTGAACGACACAACACTGGAGCTCCTTTGCTGCTTGGCTCTTGAGCATCATGCAGTTACACCACCTCTTTGTGCCTCGGTTTCTACAGCTCTAAAGTGATAATAATATGTACCTTCAGAGTCACTGATAAGATTGAGTGAGTTACGGGATGCAAAGCCCGAATGCTTCAAATAAGTCCCATCATAACTGAAGAATAATGGCTGATTTTGTTCTCTGTATCTAGAATATTCTTGGAAGGCAGCTTTAATTTCTCAGTAAACTTTATAACATACTGTCATGGTTTAATGTGATTTTCCTCTCTGGAACTCACATTGAAATTAATCCTCATTACGAATGATTAAAGGTGGTCTGAGATAGGGACTTTAAGAGCTAGTTAAGACTCTGCAATCATGAACAGATTAATCCACTCATGAGATTATAGGATTAATAGATTTAGAGTGGGTCTTCTACAGTAACTAGTGTGGCTAGGACTCTGTGTGTTTGCTTTCAACCCTGTGAGCCCCTATGGAGTCTTTGGATCCCAGCAGCAAGAAACTCATCACCAAGATGGGTCGCCTTGATTTTAGATCAGGACCATAAATCAAAAGGCATCTCTTTATATAGCCTGTGTTATTAGCAGTAGAAACAGACTAAGGTGTGTAAGTTTCAAAGACATTGAGTAATTCAACTCACTAAATATTACTGAAGGTTGTGATAGACTTAGAGAGAAAGGAAATTGTACAAAGTCTCCTATTACAGTGTTCACAGAGCTAGTAGATGCATCACTAAGCATGATGGGAGAGCCCTGCACCTTCTTTATAAAGTCTTAGCAGGCAGCATGGGACTTCTTGTGACACAACTGTAGAGTGGTAGATTAATTATAGTAGGAGGCCTGAACCACTAATAAGAAACATGAAGATGTTGAACTTGAAAATAGTGCCAGAAAAAATAAAACAGCAGTCATTAAAGGATTACAAAGATCAGAAGAGAGCTGCACAAAAACAATGCCAAGGTAACTTTTAAGATAGCTTGTAGACAAGAAAAATCAGCATGTACGTCTGACAGAATGAATGGAATGAGAATCTTGGTCACCTTGCTGACTTGGCATGTTAAAAGGCATGCTCTTAGGAGCAACAGACCTATAATCCCAGCACTGTGGGAATCAGAGGGAGGAAAATCACAAATCTGAGTGTAGCCTGTTCAATTTAGTGACTTAGCAAGATCTGCCAAATGAAAAATAAAAAAGGATTGAGGATGAAGCTCAGAGAAAGGACCCTGGGTCCAATCCTCGCTACCACACATGCAAAAAGACAGATGAGCCAAAATTCATGCTGTGCTTAGTGGATATAAGAGCAGATCAGATGCTAATTTGTCACTGAGTTTATAGGTTAGGGTCCATAGATCTTTCACAATGAGGAAGCTATTGTTTCTTGCTCTGAGTCTAAGGTCCGTAGAGATACATGATTTATTTTGTTGGTAAGGAAACGTGGGGAGATCCAGAGAAGATAAAACATGCCCAAGAATTCATGGGCAGTAAAGGCGACAGAGGCTCCCTGGCAGGGGCCTGCACACACCTCTGCTTTCCATCTTTGCCCGTCAAAACCTCCGCTCTTCCTCCAACTGCACACACACGATGGAGTTCAGAAATTAGAATTATAGCTCTACTGCAAAGAAGCACATCAACAATTTTTCAAAAATAACATTTTTTAATGTAAAAGCAATTCCTGGGCAAACCATTATTTGAATACTGTGTTTTCTATTAGGTACACGTAATATTAGAAATTCTTGCAATTCACAGCCCTCCACTCTGCTCCCATAGTCATAAAGCATGAGAAAGCAAGGTATGAAGAGCAATCGACTCTCAGCCACCAATCTTATGACCACCTGTAGTCAAGCGTGAATCAAAGCCATGGAGAGAAATATTGGTTAATATCTGCATCCTTGGCAATGGTACATGGGAAGAGTTAGTTACTTAAACCAAATTCTCAAAGACTGTCCATTACCTCTTACTTACTTGTTTGTTACAGGTAGAAAGGAAGATATTACAAATGTCCAGGAAGAGTTTGCGAAGACAGAAAGGCTCACTTTCCTCTCCCTCCAAAAGCTGTGGGCATCAAGACTACTTTACTATATTTAGCAACAAATACATGCAGGAAGGAAGACAGCAATGAAGCAGCATATGTACACATGCTGACTGGCTGTGTCATGAGACAGAGATGGACAGATTTAAGGCCTGGTATAATGGGGTATATTTAAAATGGGAAGGATGCCTAATATATATACAGGCTGTTTGAAACCCCAGTAAGGAATAATCAAGATTTACATTTTCTGCAGAACCAGTAGATACTGCTGTTTCTTTGTAGGTTACACCACACAGAGATTGGGTCATATGGAACCTCAGGGGTTATATGCAATATAAATGTATATAAGCAAGGGATATGTGTGTGTGTGTGTGTGTGTGTGTGTGTGTGTGTGTGTGTGCCTTTGAAGGCTTAGCTCTTGTTTATCTTCACACCTTCTGTAACTTGAAGCATAGCATAGAGTTTTACACATGGCAGGCACTCAATAGTCACTAAAGCCAAACAAAGTTGTGTGGTTCTCAAATTAATGTTTACTAAGGTGAAACTATTGTAAAGTATTGGAAAGAGCATTGGACCGGGTAACAGGGAAATTTGCAGTTCTATTCCTGGCTTGTTAAACCCAATGGCTTTGAAATCTTCAGTATTTTCCTTCTCTCTGGGCTTTCCATTTCTGCCCTGGAGAGTTCAGGTTGTCTCTCAGTGCCCTTCCAACTTTCTAACACTAATACTCTCACCTCACAAATTCCTAGTGCTTTTATTTGGCATTGATGGATTAAGCACTGTTCAGCCAAAAACTCCATCAACTCTGCTCTGGGTTTCTTTAGGCTTATGTTTGGTTTCCTATTGTTGTAGCCATAAGACAAACAGCTGAGAGAATACTCCCAAGAGTGAGAGAAGGCACTCATTTACAACTGCTGCCACTGATGTCTAAGTTACTTGAGATGATAAAGTAGCCCCATAATAATAATAGTCCTATACTTACGGTAGGTTCTAGGCCTTGTGCTCTTCACTGAACAGACATTTTTAAAATTTTGCTTGCAATAAACCTGATAAGCAGGTCTCTTTGTTTTAGCTACAGAGCTATCTCTCCAGAAACACTTCTTGAAGTCCATATAACAATCACCAGTCAGAGTGGCCAGTTGAGATTGCAGATCCAAAAGAAATCAGGTCTTCATTATAACTCTTCATGTCACAGGGAGATTTTCCACATATCTGCATTTACAGTTTTGCATTTATAATATACTTGAGGCAGGCTTTCTTTTTTTAAAAAAAAGGAAATAATATCTTTAAAGGAGAAATTTTAGGAATATTTGAATGAATCCTTTTCGTGAATTCTGCTAAAAATTTTCTTTGTCTTGTTTTCAGCTGGTTTTGTTGCAATTGCCTTTTCCTCATGAGTAGATAAAGATTTATGGTCCTGAGAAGATGTGGAAATTAGAAAATGGGCTAATGGAATCCATTAATATCCTCTCACCAATTAGATGAATGGTAGATCAATACACTATATTAATACAGTCAACTGATACATATATAAATATCCCATCGGGGCAGCCTCAAGGAGACAGCGCTGGGCTCAGTTATGATGAAAAAGACAAAATCCCATACCGACACCACAAAGCCTTCCTCCCCAACCTCGTACCTTAACAATTTTGACCTTAAAATAAGTTGTTTTACATGGCTTAATGATGGCATGCTACTTTCTGACTGAAAACTAAACACATGATAGTAGTAAAATGAGTAGTATTCTTGCAAGTTGTTTCCAATAAATTCTACAGTTAAATGTTTCTGTAGTTTAAAGAAGAGTTTAGACAATAATTGTTATTTCAGTTTAGATTTTCTTTCAGTTTTACTATGCAAGTAACTAAAAAAAGAGACTGATTAAATGTGATGGATATACCAGTTGCTACCCTCCCTGCAACCTCAAAGGCTAAACTCAAAAATAAAAAAATAGAATTCCAAAGGAAAATTACTGCAAAAGTACTTTGTGCTAAACTGGCATCAGGCATAAAAATAAAATAAAGCCTGTAAAGCTTACAAAAGTAATTATGATCTTACTGTGGTCTCTCATTCCTAGGAAAATATTAGGAATAGCAATTTAAGAAGGCTTGAGTTTCACAGGTTAAAAGAAAAAGTTGAGGCAGCTTATTAAAATGTTCCAGGATTGGTTTTTAATGAAAATCTTTAATTAATACATAGTGGGATAACATTTTATCACTATCTGTAAGAATCATTAGGAAAATAGGGAATGACATAAATTCCCCACATTCCCATTAAAAAAAGAAGGAGGTCAAAAGGTAGAGCACAGTAGTTCAGCAAGAGAAAGAAGACAAACTGTAAATTATCTTCGGCAGAAGGACAACCTGACATTACATGTGCAGCCAGACATTACATGTTGCTTTTAAAAATATAGCTCATTATACTCTGGCACACTTGCTTATGAGTTTAGACTTAATTATTGCATACCTGGGCTAAGGGGGTATTCAGCTCCATGCATGGGTTGGGACACATGTGTCACACACTTAAAGGAATTAGGAACCACCGGCGAAGCCGCTACACACTGGACAACTTTAAGAAAGATGCAGAATAAAGAAGTCAGCCTTAATACCGGAGGAAAGGTGGAGAGAAATCTCAATATCCTTTCCCATGTGTGTCGACAGCATGCAGCCATGAAAAGCAAAAGAGGAGCAAAAAGATCGGAACCTGTTTCTTATTAATCTGACTCCTCAGAGGAGAACTATAACGCATCTTGGGCTGACCTGTTACTGATGATGAATTTCACTTCCATGAGCACAGATGCCGGACACCCTTCAGTGGTGCTCAGGGACAATGCACCATCATTTAAATGTTTCTTACATTCCTGTTCTGCTTCCAGAGTCAAGCGTTATGTAACTGAATTTTAAGGCACATATTTGAAAGCATCAGATGAAAGATAACCAAGCTGTCAGTAAGAAAGGTTTCCCTTCACAGTGGTCGCACATTTTAAGGGAATCCCTATTAACACAATTAAGTACTCTGTTACTGCTCTATTCCCTCTTGGCTAGAAGGGACTGGCAGCGTTAATCAGGAAGGATGAACGCAGTGGGCTTTTATTTTCTTCCCAGAATGACTCACAAAGGTGGATGCATCTGAGGGAACCGATATTTGACGTTTTCTCCACACAAGTCCTTTGGTTCCCACAAATACCTAAGAGGGGCAGGAAGTTAAAACTGGAAGTAATTTCATCATTGTCAATGAAGTGTTCTATGACAAACTTCCACATTCTTAAAAATTTAATAAGGCACAAAAGAGATTGAAAAGAAAGAAGAACGTTGGGAACAGAGGCTGAGCAGGAGTAAACACTAACCTTGGCAGTTAATATTACCTGGAGGCTGAGGTCCCTCATTTATAAAATTCACTCCAGGATTTTCTGCTTCAGTCCATCTTTAGTTGATGGTATCCCTTTGAAAGAGACCAGAAAGGGAAATTCAGCCTTCAGTTCTGAATACATTATCTTATCTTCTTGGCCCAAGTGTCCAAGTCATGCTTAATTTAAGTAAGGTTTTAACAAGTAGAACATGTATGAGAAAAGGCACTGCGTCAGTTTTCTGCAGGGGTCATCTCTTAGTGGCCACAGAACCCTAAGTAGCAGGTATAGTGACTGTCCCTAGGCAGTGAAGGTGAGATAAAATATGACATTTCTGATGGAACACAGTCAAAAGATAGTGTTACGTATTCAACTTTTAACCTATCTCAGGACCGCAGGTCTCGTCACATGACACCCCAGGCCTGCACTGTGACTATTATAGCCACTAGCCACATATGATCATTTCAGTTTAAATTAGTACTCATTAAATCAAATCAAAAACTTTACTTCCTCAGTCACAACAGCCACATTTCAAGTGCTCAGTAGCATCTGTTTGCCACAGCATAGACAGGACATCATCTCAGAGTCCAGCTGTATGGCACAGTTGGCTTTGGCTGGAAGATAGTGCCAGTCTTCTCTTGCCTCCCTCAAAGCATTTGAAACCAGGAGTCAGTCTACAGTGACATTGTGGGCTGTGATGAATCTTTGCTTCCCACTCCATAGGAAAGAGCTACCATCTTTTCATCTGGAGAAAATTGTCTTTACCCACTTCTCAAAACAAAGCTGTTTGAATCATACAACATGATTAGGGATGAAAAGTTAAAAATTAGTATCAAACAGAAATATGGAGGGTGCTTTGCAAGGGTAAATGTGGACTTTTCACCAAAACATCTGTATGATCTTTGATAACTGAGAAAGAAAAGCAAGTAAGATTATTATGAAGCATATTTCATGGTGTTGATGTTACTTTGGCATCACATAAAGTACTGATGAAATTTCCCTTGGGAATATTGCTATGTGCACTTCTGCATAGAATGCTATAGGAGGACATTCTAAGTCTAAGAACACACATCAGAAAATAATCAAAATGATTCAGTGCTAAATCATGACAAAGAATTAGCCAGTCCTGGCCGGAGTCCTATAGTCAAAAAGATGTTAAGGAATACACAGAGATAAATGAGATCCAGAAGGGAGCAAAATAAGTCATTGCCAATAATCTTATTATAGAGATTTCATGCAACATTTGTGAATAACATACCTTTCCAACCATTACACTCAGCAGTAAAATGCTAGGTAGGACACCAAACCTCAGATTTCAGATGTGGTAAAGAAATCAGTTCAGGAAGAACTTGAATTATGTTTTTTGAAGGTCGGACAAGTAAAGCTTCCAAAAAGATTGAAAAAAGTAAGATAATGATTTTAACTGATTTAGGAAAATGCATGAAAAATAATCAGTTCACTGTCTGATATGAAGTCAGGTTCATTTGTAATCTTTTTCCTAAAATGAAGATGTCCTTTCTTCTCAAATAATATACTATGTTAATTCTTTACACTCTCTCGCCTCATTGGGCACATAAGGAAAAAAACCTTAGAATCTTAGTTTTCTTACAGAAATTTCTGTAGTGAGGTTATAGGGATTCAGAAATGACGAATAACTCAAGCAGAATCACTCAGTTTGTTGATGACAAAGTTAGAACTGAAATGGTGGTGGTGGGTGAATGGTTCCAGCTGATAAAACAGCCAGCAGCGGCAACTCTACCATATATACTGTATGCATCCCAGGATCCAAAGAGTTTGCTAAGAGTCCCACAACTGTAACACCTTTGGTGACCCTGGGTTTTTTTTGTTTTTTGGTACCGACAATCAAACTCATGACCTCACACTTGCCAGGCAGCTGCTGTGCTGTGGAGCTATATCCTCTGCCTGATAATCCTCTTCTTACAATAAAATGTTTTTATTTTATAGTGAAACATTAGAAGTAAAAAAGAAAATGAGTTTCATGTCTCATAAAGCCACCATGCAAGGAAAATGACAATGTCCATCATAAAATTTTTTGCTGCAGAAAACAGATGTTACATATTGAAAATGTTCTGTAGAGAACACATAGCAACTGTCATTTTAAGAATAACATCCATGTTCTATAGGCCTGGAAAAACACTTAGAGAATAAGGAGTATGTACAGGACTGAACTAAATTCTGAATTTTATCATGAGGAGATAAGAGGGTTCAGTCTGCTTAGGGAACTGTCTTTTGTCGGCCTCATCTATGCCTTCTGTGGGGGGTGATATTGCCCCCAAAGGATGAAAATTGGTACTTGAGTAGTGAAAAAAATCCTCAGTCTTATTATGTATAAAGTACACCCGTTTGTAAAGGCGCATTAAGAGATAAACAGTACAGCTGGCTTGTTAAGATTCCATGGTGGGAGAGGCCATCAGAAGAAAAAAGGTATAAAGGGTTTTTCTAAGAGGATAATAATAAAAGGATTGAGAACCATTGCCCTAAGCCTGTAGAGATTCCACAAAGTAAAAAATGTAAATAACATAAAATCAGAGGAGAGACACCACATTTTTACATTGATCCCATTTGAGACTCAAAATGATTTTTAGTTCCACAAATAATTCTATCTGATTTTCTGCAGTTTTTAAAATAGCCTTATTTTGTTCTTCTGATTCAGTCATTCATTTCAGAGCTTTGGAGTCATCCTCTATTCAGGGCCACCTTCTCCACATACACCTACCTTTCTTCTCTCTTGGGAAACTGCTCTACTATTAGGGGCCCCCACTCCTCCCTGCGATCTCCCCAGTATCGCTGGCTTCCTGTTCCCCTCTGTGCTGAGTGGTGACTCCCACTCAGGTTGGGCAGTTTCTGTGGAATTCCTCTTCCACATTCCTTGTCCATTTCAACATCTCTCCCCGGCAAATGCACGTAAGCAGGTAGCGGCTGTGCAGACCTGTGGAGCATGGTGTCAGAGGCTTCCTAAATTCTGAGGCCGCCTCATTTGGCTGCAACAGGGAACATTCCTTTTCTGTCTCCCACAAGTGATTCAGGTGAGGTAGGAGAAGATGTTTCTCACCAGCACTGTGCTTCCATAAAACAAAACATCTCCTGCCTGCCCTCCCCAGCTCTCCTCACTTCCCCCCACTGCATTCCAAATTGGGCTGGCTTCTCCTGCCATCCTGCAGAGAGATGGTGGACTTCTATAGATGGCAACTCTCTAAACTCCCAATGTCTAGCACTTAATTTAATTATCAGTTCTTTCTTTATTCTCAGCTGTGAGCTTTATTTGCTAAACCGGGCCCTGGGCACCTAGTGTCATGCTAATAAACCAGCTGCCAGTTAGCTTGGGTACTGTGCTACACATTTGAAACATACAATTTCATTTTATTTTCTATAACGAAATATTAAGTTAAATATCATTCCCTCTTTCAAAAGCAAAGAAAGTGAGTCTTCAAAGTTAAGAAACTGATCTAAGACACTGTAGTAATCGCTTTCCCATCACTGAGACACAAAACCAACATCCACTACTTAAAACAGGAGAGGTTGTTTTGGCTTATGGTCTTTGGAGGATTCTGTCCATGATTAGTTACACTGAGGAAGAAACAGCATGGCAGACAGACATGGTAGAAAGTGTACTCACCCTACTGCAGCCAGGAAACAGGTACCAGGAGCGAGGACGAGAACACACGCTCCGAGGTCACACCACCAGTGACGCACCTCCAACTAGACCCTGGGTCCTAATAAGATATTCAGCTCATCAGTGGGTGAATGCACTGATCAGTATAATGTCCCCTGACCCATCCAATCACCTTCCAATCAAAAAGACTTCAGAGGCGCATAACACGTAGCTGAAATGGAAACAAGACTGGTAAGACTGTTATGCCCCAGCTCTAAAGTCAATGACTATTGAAGTGAAAATGAATTAAAATTAACTTACTTTGAGGCCTGCTTTACAGACATCATTTGAGAGACTGAACATGTAGCCAGCATGGAAAACCTTTCTAAAGTTGGGGCTCAAGAATAATATTAATATTCTATATCATCATTTTTGCTTCTTTACTTGCATATAGGAGATCTTGCTATTTCAATCTGAACTGAGAGAATTAACTTATTTGGAAGGTTAAATTGTAGAAAATAGCAAGATAGCACTCAGACAATCTGGAGAAGACTCAAAGAACAAGTATATTTATTTTGCTAATAATTTTTACAGTAAGAATTATATAAAGATGCAGAAAGAACATAGAAGGTTCTGCTTCAGTAATTTTGGGGCCACCATAACTGAATAAGAATATTTCATCATCTTTCCTTGAGAGATGAACAATTGTTTGCAAAGCTGGCCAAGAATTCTGGGTCTTTGTGCCATCTCTGAATCATTTCTGTCAACAAGGCCTGAATCACAGCTGTGTGACCTAAAGAATGGATGGAGAACAGGGGCTAGAAAGAAGAAAAGATTACGATGATATTTGACTTAGAAGTTGGTTACTTTATTTCTTACCTTCAAATCCTTGTAATCCCATCTGTCTCTGTAGAGTCTTTAAAATTTATGATTAACCTCACAGATATTTGAATGGCAAACACAGCGGATACTCTCACCCACTGTCCACATACACACTTCTTGGGGATTCACTCAGTTCTCTAGCCCTCATAGACCATCAAAACTCTAACTTGCTGATGGTAGAGATCTAAGCAAACGGACTTCTGATTGGGACTGTAGTAAATTACAAGTAACTGCTGGAAAGGATCGCTACAACCTCACTCCAGGCTCTCTGTTATGCCTCTTAAGAATGGTACTGGTGCCATCTGCCACAGGCCCTCTCCTTTCTTGCACAGAGACATCAAGGTTTCCTGAGCTTCCCCCAGATTACCAGCACCGAAATTTACAGGGGACCAGTCAAGGTATTTTGAGATCTTAGTAATCAGGACTCTGTCCTTCCTCTGTGGTTATTTTGCAGCCAACATTTCTGACCTTTAAATGAAAACTGGGGGTGGAAAAGTCAGAGACGAAGGTCTACGCCCCAGAGGACAGGATGCAAAAGCAACA
Source organism: Dinomys branickii (assembly GCA_004027595.1). Taxonomy (NCBI): domain Eukaryota; kingdom Metazoa; phylum Chordata; class Mammalia; order Rodentia; family Dinomyidae; genus Dinomys; species Dinomys branickii. The sequence continues at coordinate 52,612 of PVLD010003752.1, read as the reverse complement.
GAGAGAGCTCTTTAGATATGAATATCACAGACAGGGAGATGTTGGGAATACTGGATTCTTACACATGCCCAAAGGATCACGCAAACCTCGGGCTCTCATTGGCAGTGAGCTGCAGCTATACTGTGCACAATTTAAAGAAATTCTTCAGCAAATCCTTCTAGTTTAGAAATCTATCATATTAAATTAACCTCTGAGGGGAATTAACTGTTCAGTTCACTAAAAAACAAAACAAAACAAAACACAGTGAATTCATTGGAGGGGAGCAGGGTAGGGAAGAAGGAAAGGAAGACACAAGTCACATTCTGAGTGTCTGGTTGTACTCTTTCCCGTGTGCGGCTCTGCGGGCCAGGATACTGAATGTTCGGCCGTTCAAGTGGTTGCTCTGAAATGGTTACCAAGGAAATCTTTAAATCTTTTGATCGGCTGGTCAGGAGAGCACCAGTGGAACCGGGCTTCTGTGCTCAGTCTTATCACTTCCTGGGTGCATCTCACTTTGCTTATCCAGGAAAGACAGCAGCGACTGAACACAATCATCTTAGTGGTCAGGTCCAGTGCGCATGTCCAGAACCAAAGCTTAAACTGAAGGTCTCTTCTATCTATGCCTAGCTCTACGGAGCAACATCCAAACATCCCACCCTCTAGCGGGGGCTCTGCTGCACATCACGTGAGCCCCAACAGCAAACAATTCTCTGAGTCACCAGGATTATCAGCATATAATTCTGTAGCATAATGGTGTACAAAAGAATCAAGAAATCAAATGTTTGAATTTCTGACTCATTAATAATTTGGATGCCTTTTGTAGATCAAGCACTGACCTAAGCCCATGACAGATATCAGTGAACTAATTAAAAATGCCTTAATTTCCAGGCTTTTATATTCTAGCCCTAGAGATGGTGAAACTTGCCTCCCCTGGTAAAGACTTTAAGGCAGGAGTTGCTTGCAGTTCTGATATGATACTTATTTTGTCTAAACATTGTAGCTAATATAAAAAAGTTTAAGTAGAACATGAGCAAGAATATTGAAGATAAATGGGAAAAGAGAGGAAAGCGATAAATATAGTCAAGCATTTTGCAACATGAGTGTTTACTAAATTTTTGGAATTGCAGAAAAAATTGTGCTCGTCATAACACTCTATTCAGTTTTATTCTCTATTAGTCATATTCAAAGATTGTATAAGAATGGATAAAGAATGAATCATACCTTATTTTCCTTAGTTATACCTCATTCAATTTCTAAGAAACATTTCCATGTATATGTATTTTCTTAAAGAGAATAAAATTTATAAACATTAGAAACAGTACAGAATTTCAAAAAACAAGATGATGTGAATTCAACAAAAATGATTGTTGTATTTCACATTGTTGTCTTTAAATACTTGTTCAGATTACCAGATATAAGCATGCAACATTGGTGAAAAGAACTTCAACATTAACCGTTCCTTTCAATAAACCAATAGAAAACAGTAGGACAATTCTCTTAGCTGTCATATATGTGTATATTTTTCCCTTCCTTCTTTCTTTCTTTTCTCCTTTCCCTCACTGAAACTCAAATATATTCTTATTTCTATCTAATTTCCTTTTATTGATCTATTATGTGAATATCATCTATACAGAAGATGTTGTGCTAGGTTACACATACGGTGGTCAGTTTACATTTGAAATTTGATGTTACTATCGTCATATTTCTAGATAAAAAAACAGACACAGATTAAATGACCTCCTTGATCTCACACTGCTAGTTATGAGGAGGGGGCAACATCTGGATCTACTATTGATTGTGCCTGCATGTCTTGATATATAAAGATATGTAAGAGATAATCATGACTTTGTAAAGGCGTTCTGTGTCTGACATGTAACCCATGAAAAGTTGCTACTTTCGTCCCTACAGAAAAGTCTGTGTGGCCGCTTCTGCAGGATTACATCTCAGAGGTCAGTGGGCCAGGCTCTGTACTCTGAACACAGAGACAACTCTGTCAAAACCTTTACTCTTTGCCACACAGGAAACTCAAAGTCCTCCCCACTATTTCCAGATTCAAGCAATGGTTTATATCCCCCTTCCGTGATTCCCTGATCCTAACGGTAAACTGGTTTTCCCTGAGAGTTTACAGTTGTTCCAGCATTGGAACAGGATGAAACTGAGTACTAAATGTCCCTGTTATTAAAAATCTACTCAGTCATTTCACTCTTTTGGGTTCTAGTTCCCAGGCTCAAGTGTGGTCTCCCTGTTTTCACCACTGACCCTCAAGTCTTCAGTCTCTGTTCTGGTGGGGTTTAAGGCATTTTCCTAAAGGAAATTCATCTTTTTCTTAGGAAGACTCACGATACCAGCTGATGGCATAAGTCTTTACTCATAACTATTATCAACTCAAGTATTGAAACTACCCAAATATACACAGTTTATGTGAATTTTTAGCATGGACTCTGAGGGTAGCTGTGTGAGTGATTGTCATTCTGACAAGTCACTTTGGCATTTACTCCCTCCTAAAATAAGAAAATGGGACTAGGTGGTCAACAAATTCTTTCTGCTCAGTAATTTTACTTTATTCAGAGATTTCAGATACTTCTTTTCTCATAAATTTCAGCACAGAGGGTGGGGTTTGGAGTGGAACTTGAGATATTTCAAAACCAGTTGTGAGATGAAAGACACTTTATACATTTGGAAAAATCATCAATTTTGTTTTTGCTGGTTCACCAACAATGAAATGAAAGCCACAGTCTCCTTTAATTCTTTCAATCATGGTGTACTGTATCGCCACACGAATAAAAACAGAGAAGGAAAAATGTTTTGAAAATGATGAAGAAGTGCAAAATAGTAACTGTTAAGGATAAATTCTGTTACAATAATATTGTTTAGTTCAGGATACATTTCTGCAGCTTGCCATTGAAATCCGGGGAAGTAACTGTCCTGTTATGCTGAAGCATTTAGGAGTACCTACAAGAACCTGCAGCAATACTTTTTCTTGTTAAAAAAGGAAGCCCCCAGTGGACATGGTGGCACATGCTTAATTCTAATACTGTGGGGGTTGGGTCGGGTGGATCACAAGTTTAAGCCCAGGCTGGGAAATTTAGTGACATAGTAAGACCCTGTCTCAAAATAAAAAACACTGGGGTTGTAGCTCAGTGTGAAGGCCTTTGATTCAATCCCAAGTGCAGAGAGAGAGAGAGAGAGAGAGAGAGAGAGAGAGTGAGAGAGAGAGAGACAGAGACAGAGAGAGAGAGAGGGAGAAGGAGAGAGAGAGAGTCACTATAAAGAAATTGAAGCATTTGGATGAATAAAACAGAGACTATATATTACGTACTATATTATCAACTACCAAGAAAGATCCTTATTTTTCTTTCTTTCTATTGGAATTTCATTATTTTTCTTAACTTGGGTTATGAAATGTTGAGTCATGACATTAATCATAATCAGAATGGACTGATGACTATTCCCTAGGATTAGGAGTAAGATTTTATATTCAAATGAAATGAAAAAGTTGATCCTTTGCTTTCAAAACTTCTGAAGGAGACTAAAGAGCATCTCAAAGTTTGAAGGTTGTTTTCTTTTATAGTAATGATGCCTCTTAGTTATCTGTTCCAGGCAATTGTTGTAATATATCTGAGTGAGCCCTTCATTGGAGGCTCAAAGAAATTCCAGTTCTGAGTAAGAGGCAGAGAATGAGGTTTAGAAATGAATCAACTAGAGGCAGCACAAGAACTCAAGAATATGTGGTCTCCTTGGGCATTTGTTAGTTCCAACCCCAGTTCTTCATCCTTGCTAGCTAAGCGAATTTGTGTAGTCATCTCAAGGGCATTCAGCTTCTTCACTGATAGCAGTTTATGCCCTGTCTCACTGGGACTCTGTAGTCATTAATTAGTACAATGTATGAAAATCACTTAGCCCAGAATACAGTTTTAAGCAAACAAAAAATACTAGATATGTTTCTTACTGTTATTATTATGACCAGTTTTTGACGAGTTTCAATACGTAGGAGTGAGTGCTTAAATTAAAATTACCCTTTGAGGTATTCAGGGTTTCCTTTTTAAGTTGTACTCATATGCGTTTGCAGTTCATACTGCGTACAGTCGCCTGGGAAGTGGCTACAGGTAGAAACTATGACTTCGTTCTTTTTCTCTAAACGCCCTCCCTCCCTACTGCTCCTTCGTCTTCTGGTTCTCCTGTCCCATTTTTCCTGCTTATTGATATTAGTTATCTTAGCTCATGTTACAGCACAAAATGCTGACATTAATTGGAGTTATTTGGTTCCTGTATCTGGCACTTCTTTATTCTTCTTATTTTTCCCTTCACCTCTTTCTCACCTGTCACCCTTGTTCCCTTGACCTGCTTCACTATTACAGGAGACTCGTCCCTTGTCCCTTTCTAGCCATCCTTTATCATTCCATTTGTATTTTGCTTCATTCAAATGAGAGATACCATATGACACCTAAGCTTGTGTGTCTGGTTTATTTTACTGAGTATTATATTTTCCATGTGCATCCATTCTCCTAAATATGCCAAACTGGTCATTCTTCATAGCCAAGCAATATTCCATTGCACATAGATATACCATGTGTTCTTTATCTGATTGTCTCTGATGGGTATACACTCTGCTTCCATAATTGCGCTGCTTCAAACACCTGTGTGCATCTATTGCTGTAGTATGATGATATAAGCTTTTGGGGAAAATATCTAAAGGGGGCACAGTTGGGTCACATGGAATTTCTGATTTCAGTTCTTTGCAAAGTCTTCATACTGATTTCCATAATGGTTGTACTAGTTCACATTCCCACCAACAATGCAGAAGCATTCCTTTTTCATCATAGCCATGCCAACATTTGTTACTGCTTGATTTCTTAAGGGTTGCCATTCTCTTTGGGGTGAGATGGAATCTTAACATCACTTCAATTTGCATTTCTCTAATATCCAGAGATGTTGAACATTTTTTCAGACATGTGTTGAACATTTGTATTTCATTCTCTGAGAAGTATCTATTTATTTCTCTTGCTTCTTTCTTGACTGGGTCTTTAATTTTATGTGTCTTAATTTTTTTTTTTTTTAGTTTTTTTGTATATTCTAGATATTAGTGTTCTCAAGATGAGGGCAAGATTTTTTCCCAGTCTGTAAGTTGTCCCTTGACTCTGCTGATTGATTCTTTTGCTGTACAAAAGCTTTCCAGTTTGACATAATCCCACTTGGTGTGTGTTGCTGTTACTTCTTGTGCAACTGAAATTCTATTTAGAAGATTATGTCCTACACCTATGTCTTTAAGTGTTTTACCTATTTTATCTTCCAGTGTGTTTAATGTTTCTATTGTAATGTTTAGATCTTTGGCCCATCTTGATTTTTATTTAGTATATGGTGAGAGAGGAGGGTCCAGGTTCAAGTTTCTACACATAGATAACTAGTTTTCCCAGCACCACTTGTTGAATAGGCTATCTTTCCACCAAAATATGCTTTGGGCCCCTTTGTCAAAGGTCAAACAGTTGGATGCACCTGTGGAAGCTTCTTATGCTCAGTTCTGTTGTATTGTTCCTTGTATCTGTCTTCCTACAGGTACTACCCCACTTTTATCACTAGTGCTTTGTAACATAGCAGGAAGTCAGATATTGCTGTGCCTCCTTCTTCGCTCTTATAGCCTAAAATTGGTTTTGTTATTCTGTGTCTCTTCTGGACGCATATAAAATTTAGGATGAGTTTCTCTGTATCCATAAAGTATACCGTTGGTATTTTGATTGGTACTGTATTGAATCTGTATAATTTTTTTTGTTAATGTGATGCATTACATGTACTGACATGTATATGGAACCATCCTTGCATTCCTGAGATGAAGCCTACTTGGTTATGATTTATGATCTTTTTAATAATGTGCTGCATTCTATTTGCTAATATCTTTTTGAGGATTTTTGAATCTATGCTCATTAAGGAGATTGATCTATGGTTCTCTTTTTTGGTTGGGTCTTTATCCTGTTTGGAGATCAGTTTGAGACTGGCTTCCATGAATGAATTCAGGAGCACCCTATCCTTTCAATTTCTTTGAGCAGCTTTTTTTTTTTTTTTTTTTTTTTGGCGGTACTGGGGATCGAACTCAGGACCCTGCGCTTGCTAGGCAGGCGCTTATTCCACTGAGCTATATCCCCAGCCCCTCTTTGAGCAGCTTGAGGAGTACTGGTGATATAACATCCTTAAATGTTTTTGTAGAATTCAGCAGTGAATCTGTCAGGGCCTTGGCTTTTTTTAGTTGGTAGGTATTTTATTACTCTGGCAATTTCTTTGCTTATTGTTTGGGTGTTAAGTATAGATATGTCTTCTTGGGTTAGTTTTGGTAGTTTGTACATGCCAAGGAATCTGTCCATTTCTACAAAATTTGTTAATTTGTGGAAAGATCATTTTTAAAGTAGTTTCTATAGTCTGGATTTCAATAGTGCTGCATTTCATCACTTTTTCTAATTGTATTGATGTCTCTTCTGTTGCTTTATCTCCTCTCTCAAAGGACCAGATCTTCAATTCACTGATTTGTTTTTACAGGGTTTTTTAGCCTCAATTTCATTGATTTGCCCTTTCATTATTATAATATCCCTCCCGAAGTTTGGTTCAGGGTTGATTGTTTCTCAAGTATCATTGGATCTCTCAGAAAAGTTATTTATTTGAGCTTTCTCAGTTCTCCTAAAGTAAACTGATTGTGATGAATTTTCCTTCTAGAGCTGTTTTCACAGTGTTGCAGAAGGCTTGCTGAGATGAATAGTCATTGTCATTAAATTACAGAAACTTAAAAATTTCTTCTTCGATTTCTTCCACAACTCATTTGTTGCTTAGGAGTATGCTGTTAAGGTTTCATGAGCTTTTGCCTTTTCCAAATTTTTTCTGTTCTTCATCTCTATTTTCATTGCACAGTGGTCTGAAAGTATGCATGGAGTCATTTCAATTCTTTTATGTATAGTTTAGTAGTGGTTTGTGGACTAGTATGTGGTCTATTTTGGAAAATACATCATGTGCTGCTGAAAAGAATGTACAGTGTCTTGTATGCAGCGGAATACTCTCTATATATCTATTCAGTCCATATATTCTAGGATGTGGTTCAGCCATGATATTTCTTTTTAAACTATTTTTTATATTTTTCATTAGTTTTATGTTTAGTTGATCTCTTTGTAGAAGTGGGGTATTAAAATCCCCTACTATAATTGTGTTAGTGTTTATTGTATCTTTTAATGTCAGCAATTTATGAAGATAGGTGCTCCAGTGTTTGTTACGTATACATTTATCAATGTTATCTCTTCTTGTTGGATTGTCCCCTTAAATAGTATACAGGAACCTCCTTTGTCTCTTCTTATCAGTTACAGCTTGAAATTTACCATATGTGATGTTAGACTTGCTAACCCTGCTTATCTTTGAAGTCCTGGTGCATGAAATGTTGTTTTCCATCATTTAATTTTTAATCTTTGAATATCAGTTTTGAATTTGATGAGTTTCTTGAATGCAACAAATTGTTTGATTCTGTTTTTTGATCCAGTCTGCCAATCTGTGTTTTTTAATTGGGAAGTGGAGTCTATTAACATTGTGAGATATTATAGAGATAAATTGGGTATTTATTATGATTGCCTTTTTTATTTGCTGGTGAATCCTTTTTTTTTTTTTTTCTTTTCTTGAAGGTCATTGTTCATGTTCATCCATTAGCTTCCTCTGTATTTTTACTTGTGTCTGCAAAAGTTGGTTTAGTATTCGTGTATCTTTTGAGCTGGGCTTTTTCATAGAAATATCTTATTTCTCCATCTATTTTGAAGGATAGCTTTGCTGGATAGGTTAATATGGATTGGGAATTATTTGTTTTTAGGGCTTGAAATACTTTACTATAAATTCTTCTGGCCTGTAGGGTGTGTGTGAAAAGTCTTCTGTGATCTTAATTGCTTTATCTTTATGTGATTTTTTGTATTTCTCTGGCCACTTTTAAAATTTTGTTTTTCTTTTTCTTTCTTTTTCTTTCTTTTTTTTTGTAGTACTGGGGATCGAACTCAGGACCCTGTGCTTGCTAGGCAAGCGCTTATTCCACTGAGCTATATCCCCAGCCCCTTGTTTTTCTTGTAGATATCTGGTAACTTAATAAGGACATGATTTGGTGAGCTGCTTTTATCATCATAAATATTTGATGTTCTATATGTGTCAGTTGCTTGTATTTTAATTTCATTTCTTATATTTGGGAAACTTTCTTCTATGATTTCTAACATGTTAGTTAATCCATCTGTGCTATCTCCTAGTTTTTCTCTAACTCTAGCTAGCCTTAGATTGCTCTTACTGTCATCTAGAAGCTGTTGATAATCTGGTCTTGTTCTTTATTTTCTTCTTTGGTTTCTTTGAGCTCATTATTGTAATTCACTATTTTCTCCTAATATCAGACACCCTGTTTTCACACTGGTACCTTCTGTAACTTATGAATTCTATACAAGTTTTTATTTTTGGTATTACTGTCTGATATTTTTCAAGGATTCCACATCCTTATTAAATCTAGCATTGAAATATGCACTGTTTTGTTTAACTTATCAGATTTTTATATATTTCCCCCAAATTCTCCATGGTCATATTGAGTGAGATTGTTGTAAACTTTTGACTCATTTCCTCTTTGAACTCATCTATTTTTTTCAACCCTTCTATGAACTTATTGGAGATTTCTGCCACAGGCTAACTTTTTCCTTCTCCCCTTGTTGAGAGAATTCAGGGATCTTCTATTTCCTTGCTTCCCTATGTTCCATGTGACTCCTCTTTTTTACCTCCTCTTTTAGGGGGTGGGGTTCTGCAGGTTGAGGACTATCAAAGTGAGGAGAGTTCTATAGAGATTTTTAGTAGGATGCTGCCTCCCTGTGAATAATTTTCAGCTTTGTATGTCCAGTGCTAGTATGTCTTCCTTCGGTTATTTACTCAAAGTAGTTTTAACTTTGTCCCTATATTTTGCCAAAATAATTGCTTCTGGTTATAACAGCATCCGGAGATTCAATCTTTTTTTTTTTTTTTTTGGTGGTACTGGGGATCGAACTCAGGACCCTGCGCTTGCTAGGCAAGTGCTTATTCCACTGAGCTATATCCCCAGCCCCAGGAGATTCAATCTTATAACACTTGTGTATGATAGTTCTTGCAATTACACTTCTCCTCTGTGTCCATTCTTTCTGCACACTATGACACTTTATTATTTGTGGTTGCTCTGTAATGTGGTAGGTAACGTGGCATTAGGAGAATGGGAGGTGGTTGTATGAGGAGTACAACACACTAACAAGGGGGGCATGAAGGAGGGAATAGTGGCAGATGAGGAGAAAAGGTTGGTGGATCTGATTCTATTGGGATACGTTCAGTTGAGTTGGATGGTTAATATTGAGTTATCAGAAGACATTTGTGGGGGACAAGGGTGAGATATGGGAGAAAGGAGGGTAACTTGGTGATTGAGGAAAGCTATGTGGTTGTCAGAGCCCGCTGATACAGAGCACAATAGGCTCAGTAAGACCAGGACAACCCTATCATCTTGTATGGTAAAGCTCTGCATCACTTCCAATGCTTTTTTTTATTACTTGTTACTGTCTCCAATTGTTTGATCAATCTTACATTGTTATGTCTGGTAGACTGAACTTCATTGAAGATAACAGTATGTAATGTAGCTATTATTTGTTTTTAGGGCTTGAAATACTTTACTATAAATTCTAGCAACCATTGTTAATTCCTGTCATTTTCTTTGGAGGTCCTATATTGCTTTTGTGTTGTTTTGATTTTGTCTTCATTGTTGTTTTGTTAGTTTTTTATCTTTAAAGAGAATAATTAAAAAACAAAAAATAAAAAGTAATACAATAAAGTACAAAATAATGTTTTGCATTTTGTGGAAGTCATAACTCTTTTTTCCTCAGCCTACGATTAGAGAGCAACGCTCAAGCCAAGAGGGATCTCTGTTCGTGCTAGAAGTCCAAGGAGGCACTCTGGCCCCGGGTCGGTGCTGTATGCAGGCGTCTAGGTACAGGGAGGAAAGGCCCCAAGGCCAGGTTCTAGTCCTGTGTAACTCGGGCCGACCATGGCCTCTCAGCAGAGGAGCTGGGGCTGTATTCACCAGACCCAGCCCCTCAGCAGTGCAGCCTTTAGCCTACTCTCAACTGCTGGCTTTCTCCAGCGACTGACCTTCCTTCATCCACCCTGGGGACTTGACAAAGTGCTCAGTGGCTTGCAGCCCTGGAGCTGTTCCGTGACCGAGGTTCAAACACTCAGCCCATCCCCTAGAATGACAAGGGCCAGGCGGTGGGCACTGCACCAAAGTCACTCACCAACTTTTGACCGTGGAAGGCCCCTCTAGAGGCCGTGGCCCGTGCTTTCTCTGCTGGTTCCAGCACCGCTAATTCTCCTAGCCCCAGTGCGGTTCTTCAGTTCTCCGATTCTTGCTGCCAGTCAGCATGTGCTTGCAGAGCCCCATCTGTAGGGATCTTCTCTCTCCTCTGTGATGTGATTTCATAGGAACCAGTTAAAACTGTTCTCATCTCCTGTCAGTTCCTGCCTGACTCTCCGCAACTTCCCCTCATTTTGATTCTTCCCCAAGCTACTACTTTGCAGCCTCCAGACAGCGGATTGCAGGCTCTCACCGATCCACCTCTGTTCTCTTTGCTTTAAATTAAAATCATGACAGTAAGAAACGCATTGCCACTCGTGCCCTCCAAAGCACGCCCCTCACTGTCCGGCGCGTTCATCCAGCTCCCTTACCACCTTCTCAAGCAGCTGTGCAGTGAGTGTCTTTAGCTGCACTGTAGTGACTTCCTCTGTGTCCTGAGTCAAGTCAGCACGCTACCTTTCATGGTCATTTTGACTTTGGGAAAGAGCCAAAGGTGGCACCATGTCAGATATAAATAAGGCAGATGAAAACACACAGTAATGCTTTTAAGAGGAACATTCACAGTGTTTTTGATCACAAATCATAAAAACAATCGCAAAGAAGGATTTTCAGAACTGCTTGAGAAACTGGCAGGAACGATGGGATAAATGTTCATGGGGGATATTCTGAGGGACATTAGTGGCAATGCATCTTTTATGGTAATTTTTAAACAAACACTTACTGTATATTTCAAGCACCACTTATGTAAGTCTCAGTGGATATAATCATGAAACATTCTAATTTTCCTGTGGCCCCAAATTCTGATTACATGTTTTTCTTTTCCTTTCCCATCTCTTAGCAATATCTTGAGTAAATTCGGTAATACTCTGGTCTGCTTGGATAATTAAAATGTTCTCTTATTTTAAACTCTCAGCTCAAACAATCTAAGTCTCGTGCTTTCTATCCCTACCACTCTCACACCCTACACCCTGGATCTGAGACTCAAAATGTCTAGGTTGGGAGGCCAGGGGGGAGACCTGGTTCCCACAGCTCTGTCTTGCCTCCTGTCCAAGACCCAGCAACCCCTACTGAGATAAACAGTGAGCAAGCAGGAAGCAGGGGAGTGTCTATTATTGTCTCATTCTTTTTTTTTTAAATAAAAGCACAAAAACATATTAACAAACAGACACAAATTAGCATAAAAAATAGTACAATCAAAACTGATTTACAGACAAGGTGGCATGGACTCAACAGTGGTTGTTGCTTTACCTATTGATATCTTTGAAGTGTATATATATGAACACAGATACAGACATGCAAAATTGGTCAGACAATCCTCTCAACAACAGAAAAATACAAAAAACAAAAAACCAAAGACAAAAAACAAAAAACCACCAATAGTTGCTGCTTTGCATATTGATATCTTCAAAGTGTGTGCTCAGGATAACACATACAGACATACAAGATTGATCAAATAACCCATCATCAATTATTCCTTATCATTAAGTGATATACTACAATAGTAGAACCATGTTAGCCCTCCTGCATATATGTATATTCATATATACATACATACATTTTTGTCTCTTTCTTTTCTCCTTTCCCTCGTCCCATCTGTTCTTTGTTTTTGAACAGATTTCCTTCATGTCTATTAGTTTATATTCCCACCCTCAGGTTCTTACACCAGTGATACAATACGTTGCCTGCACATGTACTGCTGATTTATTTCACTTATGAGTATGGACTCCAGTTTTGACCACTTGCCTACAAAGTCTCCAAAACTGTCTTTCTTTATAGTTGAATAATATTCCATTATATAAAAATGCCACAATTTTTTAATCCAGTCTTCTGTGGATGGACACTTGGGTTGCTTCCACATTTTAGCTATTACAAATTGCGCTGCTATAAACATGGGTGCACATATATCAGAGTGATATGATGTTTTCAGATACTGTCTCATTCTTTACTGGGCGCGCCCTTGCAAGTTATTCCCATTGTCTGTTGCTTCTCCCAATGGTGGCAATGGTCTCCCCATGCCTCCTACGCTGTGGGCTCCCTCCAACATGTGCTTGAGTTGTAACTTAGGGGCCACACAGGCTTTTCCTAAGCGCAGTCATGTAACATGACAACCTAGGTTTGCATGTTATTTTGCTTAGCCTGTCATAACTAAGTACTATGCACTAGATGGCTCACACAGTGGAAGTACATGGTCTCACAGTTCTACATGCTCAAGTCTAAGACCAAGGTGTCACTAGGATTAGCTCCTCACTTTTAGAAGCACTACCTCAGGCTTTTTCTTCATCTTCACCTAATGTTCTCTGTAGTCCTTATGTTTGTCCAATGCCCAAATTTCCCCTTTTCAGAAGGACACCAATCATATTGGATTAGGGCTCACTCTCAGAACTTCATCTTAACTAATTACATCTATGACAACTGTATATTCAGATAAGGTCATATTCTGATATACTGGAAGTTAGAACTCTGGTGGCACTTTGGTGGTACTTTGGGAGGACACAACTTAACTCCCATGCCAACAACCATTCCTATGCCAACAATCCTTGCTTCAAGTGCTTGTATAATAGTACATGAACCCATGGCACACAATGAGGGAGCCTATTGGATAGTTCCTTTCCACTGACCCCTGTCTGGATATATCCATGTTTATCACATGAAATCAGAATCTCTACTTTGTAAATCGTCCCCTCATTCTTCCAGTCCAAGGAGATAGATACATTTGTACACCCAGCTTGAACTCATGGGCTGCATGATTCTAAGTCACTGAGCCCACCTCTGCTCTCTAACCAGATATCTTCTAGGATTTCTACTCAAGACCCTAAATTTTATTCACCTTGGCATATTTATCAATTTCTTTTTTAAAAGCTGGTTTTCTCAATAATTTTACTCCTCCTCCTCCTAGATTGTCTCTGTCTGTAAAGTAGCAGAAAAACTTGGGAAAGCCTCAGGATTGCTTAGTGACGCTTGGTTGACTTCCCCTGTCCTGGGTTGGTCCACCCAGTGTAGCCTGTGGGTTGTACTTCACTCTTTGCAGACCTTATTATGTCAGTTCATTTGTTCATCTTAAAATAAGACTTCTGTTAAATATGCTGTCCCAATGTCCTTATGACTTAAAAAATTGGATCCAGTGTAATTGGTGGGCCAGTAAAACACTGTAGCAGATTAAGGGACAGAAGCTTAATGAGACAGGGAACCACAACCCAAGACTAAAGGGCCTGGCCCAAATGACTGAGACTTTTCCGTGATAGCACTTCTGGACATAAAAGTTACATTTTGCCAGCAAATACCTCCCCTCCAAAAAAATTGGCTTAGAAAAGCAAACTCAGCAGAAGGTGATTATTTTCCTTAGATCTTAGCAGATGTGTTTAATCCTGTCCAGTTCATTATTTTTTTAAAGCAGTGATTCTCAAAAATATGTTCCTGGACCTGTGGCATCCACACCACCGGGGTGTCCTTAGAAACTCACATGCTTGGGCCCCCCCAGGCCCACAGAACCAGAAGCCCTGGGAGTGCAGCCAGCAATGCTTTGTCAGGCTCCAGGCGACTGGGATTGAATCACATGTAAGAAAAGCTCTGCTCTAAAGCCTTTAACCTGTAGCTGGCCCTTTAACACGCAGCTGCTAGGTCATTTTTGTAAAGTGTGGTTCTGGGGATTGAACCAGAGCCTTTGCACTAAGCTACATCCCCAGTATGTGTTTTTGCTTTGTTTTTGTTTTTGTTTTTGTTTTTGAGACAAGATCTCACTAAGTCTCTAAAATGCCTTAATTGCCCAGGCTGGGCTTGAATTTGTAACCCTCCTGCCGCATCCTCTAGAGTACTGGGATTATAGGAATGACTACGACACCTAACTGATAAGAGAATTTTTAAGAAGTTCCTCAAAATATTCTAAATTGCAGTGTGGATTGATCTCTACCATTCTAAACCAACTAATTCTCTCCAAAGCTTTGAGGAGTCTCCATTGGGTAGCTGGATGTGGGGTGTCCAACCTAGGGCTTCAGGTGCCATCCTAATTCCCACAGGGCAGCCGCATCTTTATCTGATTCCCACACTTGGCTGTAGTATAATGTTTTCTTTGAAACAAAGGTTTCTCTGGTTGAAAAGGATGAACATTAATTCTCTGGAGGTTAACAAATTGCAAAAGCCAAGCCCCTTTATTTCCCTCTAACTCCATTTCATGAGGAAAGCATGACAGTAAAATAAATACATGTGATCTTTATCAATGAAGAATAGTGTCAGAGGCTTCTCAGGAGGTGGTAGGACTTTGGAGGTTTGGGGAGAACAGATGCGCACGGGAACAAGTCTGTGGAAAGCTCAGGGATGGGGCATGCTACTCCAGTGGCTCAGCACCTCCTGGACTGGAGCCTCTAAAATTCTTCCTCACTAGACCATAAATTATACTATCACTGAGCACAAGTAAGTTCACCTTTGAGAAATACTTCGTGGTACAAAAGTAGGAAAATTTTTCCTGGGTTTACTTTGCCTGCATCAAATCTATGAGCAAAAGATACAATTAAAAGATGCTTAAAATAATAGGCTGGGTGAAGAGGGGTTATGTCCAGATAGTCTGTCCATGCTGGAATTTCTTTAATGGAAAATAAAGTGTAATTGAACATATTTTGGAATATGTGTTTTAAATAAATTTATCTTAATTGAGGTTAAGTACATAAAAATGTCAAGGTAGATAAGAAGGCATGTAAAAGGTGAGTTGCTTTATTAGCCAAGATAAACATTACTTTAGAAAGCAATTTGACATTCTCTTTCTCCCTCTCTCTCTTCCCCCTGCTCTCTCTCTCTATCCCTCTCTCTGCCTTTCTTTCACTGTGTCTTATACACAAAAACAATAAAAGATTTCTGTCAACATTAGTAATTAGGTGCTGGGGATATAGCTCAGTGGCATAAGCACTTGCCTGGCAAGACTGAGGTCATGATTTGATTCCTGGTACAAAAAAAAAAAAGAAAAATTTGCAATTAGTGGCTTTCAAATATCCACAGGGTCCCTGGAAAAGGAAACCTCACCAAGGCTACAGTCTAGCAGCTACCAAGCTGATGATGGATGTGAGTTCTGAGTAAGCATAAAGACAATGAATGATATTTAAATTTGGAGAGGTATGAAAACAAATGCCTGGTGAGTGTCTAAATGTCAGTGGAACAGCTGGAGAGGATGGACCTGCCCTGTGGAAAGGCAGAGCTGGCTGTCAAAGGTGATGAAAACAGGAAACTCCAGTTGGTGGGATACATGGCTCAAATCATAATAGTAATACTGAGCATCATGGTACTTCCTTCCTGCCCTTACCCAACTGTATAAATAAGGAATTAGAGTGTAACCAGCACTCCGCACAGCACCCATAGAGGTACACGTTGCTCCAATTGTCCTAAAGCACCCTGCTTTAGGAGCTCAACAAAGGGGCAGAAATTCTCCTGGCAGGGTAGAGACTTATAGCAAGATTTCCTAGGAGACAAAAAGTCAGTCTAACAGACAACACTGGAAGCATCAATGTCTTGAATCTCTAACGTTGGAAGATCACAAATGCCTGCCCTGAGGGGCCTTTGGTCAGGGCTTTTAACCTTCGGAAGGACGGGGACCTCATTCACATTACTAGTCCCAACTAGAGGGCACAAGACCTGTGGTTTGAGATGAATGATGCAGAGAGAATATTATGAATATTCACTGTTGCTCAGGGATAGCTATCAGCGGACTTTATCAGACAGATAAAGCTAGCACTACTTGGGCACGAAAGGTAAAGAGCTTAGAATTGCTGGGTCACATTCTCTGTGCCCCACAGTGACCTGGAGAATCCTCCTGAATGCCTGAGACACTTAGCAGAGCATTTTGACACTTAGCAGAGCATTGTATACAATTTTGATCGGATGTATACAATGTGATATATCATGGGTGCAGAGAAAGCATATAGATAAAATTGATAAAATGTTGGGAAGCTCAATACTTGGAACTATTTATCATATCAAGTAATTAACATATCCACTTAGTTCTCTCTCACTGACCTGGACTATACTATATAAAATACTATGATCTTATAGCATTATATAACATACACACTCAGTGGAGAGTCAGTTTAAATCAGTGCATTCATTGAGTATATGCTCCATTGTCTGACCTATGCACCCGTCTCTGTGTCCACATGTAACTCAAGATAGCAATCACTTTAGCAGCCCCCAAATAATTCAATCTCCAGAAGGTAACAATTCTGTTTCTTTACTTGTTGGCTTTGTTCTTTTGAGACAGAATCTCACTGTGTTACCCAGGCCGGGCTCGGTCTTGCAGTCCTCCTGCCTCAGCCTCCTAAACCACTGGAATTACAGGGGTGCTCCACACCCTGATGCATCAATTCTTTTTATCTTTAAAGTGAAAGTTTTGCCTGCTTTTGAACCCCTTTATGTATCTAAACTCCATCTGAGTATATAAGGTACAAGGCACCTCATCTGGCTTGGTAATGTTAAGGGCCTGGCTTAAGGTCACTCCTGAGATAGTGGGAGAGCCCAAAACAGAGAACCCTCTGATCTCTTGACTCCCTGTCCAGTAACTTCTCCACTACCTCCTGTCTCTTTTATTTCTCTTTATTCAACATCCCCATCTTCTTGTCAGAAGCCCTAGAAATGTTCTTGTTCCCTATGGAGAATCCATGCAGTAGCTTTCAGAAGCTATTTCTCATTTTTCCAAGGGAGACTATCTGCTCTCTGTGGGCTGTTCGCTCTCCTCCAGTGTGCTCACCAAGTTGGCACTTGTCCTGGTTTGATCCTTATTTCAGCTGCTGCCTTTCTCCCCTACATTCCTCAAGTCTTTGCTACCTTAAAATTCCTTTTCCTGTACATCGTTCCATGACTACAGGAAGAGCTCCCACTTGCCGGTCGCTGATACCTTCCCCATTACCTCCTTCAGTCCAATCTTTCTAGCTGCCTGTTGCGAGATTTCTGAGACTTTGGATTTCCATCTCCTAGAAATAATGTGCCCTGTAACATCCCATAACTTTCCAAACTCAAGGTAAATTTCATTTTTGCCTATAAATTTGCATGCATATTTGTTCCTTCTGCTATTTGGTTCTAACTCCTGTCGTCTAGTTTCTTGGAATGTAAAAAGCATGAACACTGTCGGTGGTATGGAGGGAAGATGAAGATTACAAGCAAACCTAAATAATAACGGCAGCTGTGTATAGGGTTAGCATCATTCTAAGCATTTTACTCTTTTAATCAACTCAATCATCTGTTTTGCAGATGCAGAAGCTAAAGTAATAGAAAGTAACTTCCAAAGACCACGCAATCTATCAGGAATTGAGTTCAGGGAGTCATGCTCCATAGTTTCTGAACTCCGCTCAAGGATGAGCAAGGTTCAGGTACACAATGTGTGCAAAAGCTCAGGTAGGGTTTGGGGGATGAATTTTCTGGAAAGATTAAGACTTCCATGCTGCACAACAATATAGCAAACATTGGAATTTATATGGCAGTGCCACCAGAAAGGAAATAGCAGAGGGGGAAATGGAGAAAATTCCAAAGGGCCTAAAAACAGTCAGCTTCCTATAAAGAGTAGCAGAAATAAAGCTATGTGCCCAACCTGCATTGCAAGGATAAACTGCTAATATAACCATGGTGGCTCACCTGGAGAAAAAACATCTGGGCTTCATCCAGAACAGTCACTCAGACAAAGCTGATTTTCAAATCTTGAAATGCATTGACAGCTTTTATATTCCAAAAACTGAAAATGCTGGTCATCACTTTCTATAATACATCAAATTGGATGAGTAATTTGGGTAAAATAATTGATTTGGCTGAAATTAAATCACATGTAGTTTCTTCAAGAATATAGAAAGAATTTTATTTTTTCTGTATCATTTATGGTGTTCAAAATATCGTTTTTAAGGCCAGGTTTTCTGTTTCAAGTGGAACAGGCAGTAGGACTAAAAAAGTGATGCATGACTGCAACCAATAAGATAATAATAAATCGCCAATATTTGTTCAGTTTTCACTGTTGTAAGCCCTGTGCTGTGTTTTGTGCTATTTAGTTCTACAAAAAAAAACTTGTATGAAAATTGCTGTTTTTATTTTAAATACAGGAACTTGAGGTTCAGAGAAGGCATGTCAAGCACAATGTGATACAATTGAGTGGTTAAACCGGGACTCCACTTATAGTATTATTATTCAGAGAGACAGCATTAAAATCCCTGCATGTAGGCAAAATATCCACTTAATTGCTGCTAGCTGAAAGACTAAAGAACCCTGACATGTCTCATTTGAGTCTTTGCGAGCATCACTGTACGTTTCACTCCGTACACCTTCTGCATGAAAGAATCTTTGGTCAGTGATCAAACTTATCATACAGCAACTAAAAATGAATCATGTCGGTGATATCCATAGCTGTCCAGACCCTGCAAACTGTTTAATCTCTTTACCACGAGATGTCGGGCAGAGTTTATTATGCCAAATCCTGGTCGCAGAATCCTGGAAACGAAATAACTTGCAGAGTAAGACAGTGACAGTAGGACCTGGTACTGGAGCCCAGACAGGCGCGTCTTTAGCCTGGGCTTGACACTCCCTTCCTCTTCCCAGAGCAGCTGGGTTCCTTTCCTTATCACACGCCTCATCTTTGTCCCTGCCCCCCAAATCTGTGTCAAATATGAGTTGAAAATCAAGTCATTCTACCTGAATAAGCTGATGCTTTACAGAAAATTAGGTGAGATTTACCATCTAATGGTGGTATCATTAATAATTTTATTTTTGCAAGAGTACCATGCAGAAATTGCAACAGTGTCCTAATACATGCTTTAGGGTAAAATCAATGGGGCTTTTTTTAGTTGATCCACTACGCATCTCTTAACAGAGAGAGCTTTGGTACCAGACATATTCAAATCCAATTCCTATTGCTTACAGCCAGTGGCATGGACAGGTCATATTCAAATTTTCCAGGCCTTATTTCCTCATTTGTAAAATGTTACCCAATAATATCTACTAGATAATGTAATTGGGAACATGAAATAAGGTGCACATAGTGCTCAAACAGTGCCCTAAACAGTGTCAGCACCAAATGGTTGATGTCATCACCATTTCATATTTCATCTATAGAAGCATTCATTGTAAAAGTCACTACTTTAACCACGAATGAAGAAAAGCACTGCTAATTCAACCATATGTCTTCCCATCAGTGATAAGGTACATATGATTTCAGTAATGTTGGAAACATGAAAAAAGTTTCATCTTGGATATGTAAAATATATACTATAGTGAGTATGTGCAAGTGTGTGTGTGTGTGTGTGTGTGTGTGTGTGTGTGTGTGGCATGTCAAGGGTTGTTCAAAGATTTTTTTTGATACTGGGAATCGAACTCAGGACCTTGAGCTTGCCAGGCTGGCACTGTGCCACTGAACTATATCCCTGGCCCTATTCAAAGATTTAAAGTCCAAAGTCTGTTGGATGTAGTTTAAGAGTGGAAATTTTTAAGTAAGTTTCCCCAAAGGAAGTTTAAAAAAAGTTCTCTGTTCAACCACATAAGATTCTTTCAACAGTACAATGAAAATGCTCTGAAGTAGAAAACTATGTATGCTTCTCTAGTTGGTATATTTTAAACTAAAGAATGATGTTTTACTTATGTGCAGGGTTCACAGATTTTTTTGAACTATGCATCACATATACAAATAAATACTTCTGATAGGTTATTTGGAAAAATAAGTATTTTTGTTTATAACCAGATAAATACACTTGCGAATGTTTTCCTGTAAAAGAGGTGATATCCAGTGAATTTTAGAAACTTTATTGCAATGACAAAGTTCAAACTGCTGCCAAAGCCAACACATGAGGTTTATGTATGGAGAAAAGAACAGATTTTATTGTGTTGATGAGATTTTTGTTTCTTGGTTCTCATTTTCCATTACCACTTGGTCAACAGCCACAAAAGATTCAGGGAGGCTATGCTCAATAAACACCTCAAATCTCATATTCTTCTCTCCAAATTTTATGCAAAACTAGGCATAAGTATTAAAGATTAAATATGTAGAGAATCTAGCATATGAGTGAAGAGTTATTCTAAGATTGCTAGGCATATTTTATGATAATCTAATGTAAAAGCCTTATTTGGTTCCTTTTTTTTTTTTTTTTTTTTTTCCCGGGACCGGGGATCGAACTCAGGGCCTTAGTGCTTAGCGGCAAGCACTTAGCCCACTGAGCTGTACCTCCAGCCCCTAAAAGCCTTATTTGGAACATTGATTTTGTTTCATGATATTTAGATGCTTGTAAAACCAACTGTGGTAAACTTAATTCAGAATTTTAGACATCTTCATATTGCTATAATTGATCATATTGGATGTATGAATCCAATATTGGGTGCATTTCTTTCTTGGTAGAGGAGATCGGTGGTACATCAGTGGTTATCAGATTACCATGGTTTACCATTTGCAAGTGGAAACCTAATTTATTCTGCTTATGGAAGTGAGCTTAAAAGGAAAATTTCTCAGACTCCAACTCAATAGTGAACAATAAATAACAATAAATTGAAATGCTATATCTTTTATGAAGGCCCTAGGTTCAATCCCTAGTACCACAAAGAAAGAAGGACAGAAAGAAAGAGAGAGAAGAAAGAAAGAAAGAAAGAAAGAAAGAAAGAAAGAAAGAAAGAAGAGAGAAAATTTCAAATATTTTTGCTTATATTTTATTATAAACTCAGTTCACTTTCAATTGTTTTTACTTTGGAGAACAGAATGCAAGACAGCCGGGGCTGTTATTCCTATTGAATTAAGAACTCTTTGAAGATGCATTTTATAAATGTGTACTATAACTGTACCTAAGATAGCTTTGATTGTAAAATGGAACAAATAGATCTCTATTCCACAGCTTATCAACTCAAGCCAGCTCTTCTCCTATGATTTTCTCACCAGCCAATGCAAAACTCACAACAAAGGAAATACAACTGTCATGGTAGCTCTTTCAATGTTCCTCACCAATTTTGTATGCAAAAGAGGACTCGGGAAAGAATCTCAGAGTAAAATAAATTCTAATAAAGATATTGTAGTGGGAAACCTGGAGACCAAGAAATAAGTGAAGTCTCAGAATGATCCATGCCCTAGAGGTTCTTGCATTGTGAGACAGATGAGAGGCTCATTCTCCTACAGCAAGCCAGTGCTTCACATCTCCCCTTTCCTCTCCAGCGCCATTTTAAATCACTCAACCATGGCATGGCCAGTATGATGTACTACCGGGGACATGGAGATGAAAGCCATGTCCTGGAAACCATATTTCAAAGGGTTACTGACATTAAATCAGAATAGCAATCTCAGTAGTCAAAGGCTAGACCACAAACAGCAAAAGGAAAACAAAAAAGGGGTGAAAACAGGAAAGTTCACAAGCATTAACAGAAGTAAATTAAGCTTCCTGAATGAATGATCTTCTTACATATTGCTATAAAGTTTTTTGGGGGACTCATTGTGTTCTTCTACAAGGGGGGCAGGATGTGATTAACATTGTCCCTCACTTGATTCTTCTTCTTAAATCCCAGTGATAAACATGGTCCTCTGCAAGGTCCTCTCAAGGGAAAGGAATTCTCACATTATCTCCCCAGAGTGTCCCAAAGGAATTATTCTAAATTTTAGAGACATTATAGAGTTGCTATCCATGCCTACATATTTTTATATCTGGATATTTCAGTTAGGGAGTCTAGACATTTTCATATCTGGATACCTCAATTGAAGAGGAAAAAAAACTTAAAATGAGATCTATTCTTATATTTATACAGGCTGCCAAGTCTCTGTAAACCTATTTTAGGAAGAAAATAAAAAAACGTTGCTCCCAAACGGTACAAGATTCTTTTCTATTTATTTTTCAGTCTCATTAAACATTGTTCTCGCAAAACGGAGGAAGATATCAACCGAAAATACACAGAAATGGCGTGCCTAGGTGACAACCGACATGAACAGTGAATTATAATGAAATCCCACTGCAAAGGCGCCAAACTATGAGGTAAAAAGGTGTAGGCTGCATTGAAGTTTAATCTTAGAGAACGGATGAACCTAAGGGAAGGACAAAATTAAATTGTGTGCATCTCTTTTTCAGCTTATTTTTAAGCTACTTTTAATTCTGAACTATATATAGTTTGTGTGAGTAGTTTCACAATTTTTTGGTAGATTTCAGAAAATTAATTAGGGGCTTGGGCCCCCGAGGATTTCCCACTTATGTGGAATGTCTGCACTTCAGCTCAGTGGGTGCTCCATAGAACAGAGCAGCTGCAGCAACTTGAAAGGCTTTGCTATTGTGCAATACACACTGTCGTCCTGAGAGCCGGAACTAAGGGAGGTTACCAAGGCTGCTCTTTGCCTTTCATGTGCACTGGGCAAGTTCTTCCGTGGAAGCATGGACTCTCTAAACAGTGGCCTTCCGTTTTGCATTCATAAAATCAGTGCTCTGTTCCTAGAGAATTTTAGTCCTGATACACAATAAAAGATCCTCTTAGGAGTCAAGCAACTTTTTAAAGGTCACATGATTTAAAAGGACAAGATGTCTTATAATTCCCTAAGGATAATCCTGCTAAGAAATATTTTTACAGACTAAAATGAAACTGATGATTCTTGCTAAGACTCAGAGCCCTTTGGGGCTTATTCCACATAAAAGCAATTGCCTTAAACATGCAAGATATTCCTTTAAATTCAGTTTGTAACTCATGCATTCCACGAAGGGCAGACATTGTCTGTTACTCCTTTAAAGGCAATCATTTTTCTGTCAAAGATTTAACATGATAGGACATTTCCTATCAGAGTCAAGATTCATTAGTTTTGTTTTACATTTATTGAATACTTACTGTACACCAGGTACTCTCTTCTACCTTTGTTTTATTAGATCTTCTCAAGCATGAGTTATACCTACTATTACAATTTTTAAAGACAGGAAAACGAAGGTTCAGAAGTATGAAATACATTGTTTAGAGAAAAAATTTACATGTTAGAATTATCTTTGGGCTGTTTTGTTTGATTCTATAATCCAGCCTATTTTTATAGGCTACTGTTAAAAAAATGTGCTGATTCTGAAATTCTCTGTTGGCATTTTCTCTGTCCATTTATTTTATCAAGGCATATTTCAGTGAAATTCTGCAAAGAAATTGTATAGCACAGCTGTCTTTGTGAAGCCCAGTAAAGTGCTTTATGAAATACATTTAGGAGAGAGAGAGAGAGAGAGAGAGAGAGAGAGAGAGACAGAGACAGAGAAAGAGAGATGGGAGAGAGAATGGAGAGAGCAGGAGAGATAGAGAGAGAATTGATTGGTCAACTCAAGAAACAAAACAACCTGTGAAGATCCAGCCTGATACAACATATTTAGCCTGTAGATACAGTACATGGTACAGGGGCCCTAAGTTCAATACCCAGCACTAAACTAGAAAGAAAAAAACACAGAAGAAAGAAAAGAAAGAGGAGGAGGACAGCAGAAGAGTATTGAAGATCAGCCGCGCCCGGAGCACAAGTTCTCTGAAGCAAGACTCATCCCTAGTAGTCCCCTCTGTCCTTCCACGGAGCAGGGTTTGGTTAGGTGGTGGGGTATTCTGCAGGGCTTTTCAATTTTAGTGTGCAGGGGAATCACCAGGCGATCATGTTCAAATGTCGACTGTGGCTCTCAGATCTGGAGCTTGGCCCAAGGCTGTGCATTTCTAAAAAGTTCCCAGATGACACTGATGTTGCTGGATCAACGACCACATTTTGAATAGCAAGTATGGAGGAAATCGCTGACTAGGGTTCAATACTAGAAACCCAGCTTCACTATTTAATAAGCATATAGATCAAGGTATTATGTCTTTACACCTGAGCTTCTGTCTCCTCATCAGTAAAGTGGAAATGATAGTGATATTTAACTAGTATTATATGTCAGGCACTGTAGTAAATGCATTCAGTAAGACAAAGAAATCCAAACCCCAGGGAGTTTAATTCAGGCACCCACACCGAACTCCCACCCTGGAGAGGAATACTAAGTGCATCCAGCCATCACGCATGTGAAACGCCATAGCTGGGTGCTCAATAAATGTTAATTCCACTTTTCTCCTCCTGCACCAACATTGCTGTCTCTAAGCAGACTCTGTATATAACATAAAATTAAGAATGTGCTACCACTTTCAAGGATGTGTTTTTCACAACGAGCCTCCCTCGCACACTTTTCTTTAGCTGGAGGAAGCCTTCGGTGTTTAGAGATTCGCATGAATTGCTACTGTTGACAGAAGGAATTGCTTTGATCTCTCTTGCATTATTACTTGATCCATTTGTTTCTTTTCTTTCTAGAAGTGCCAAAAAAGTCTACAATAGATAGAAAAGGGCATTTGCTACAGCTATGATTTTATAACTGTACTCTGCCTTCAGCAAAACACAGATCTAGATTTATTAAATATTAAATGGTGGCAGTTCATTTTTAACAGACTTATCAAAAACTTTTTTTTAATAGGAAGCACCTTGACATTTAAAGCATTTCAACTAAATGTTATATTTTATTAGAAACAACCTTTTAAACAAGGGTAACTATTTTATTTAAAATTGGAAGCAATAGAAAAAACTGTTTCAGATATACTGGTTTGTGGATTGACTTCCTCTGTCATGAGAAGGATTATATAGAAAAGATAGGTGGAAGAAAACTTTTATACTGTACTCTTTAGCGGCACAATACTCTTCTTCAAATAGTAGGTTTTTTTATAGCTCATATTTAAACTTAATTACTAACATATTCTGAAGCACGAAAATTGTTTCCCCTTTTATTTTATTTTTGCCTATCATAATTCTCTCCTTGCCATCTATGCTAAGTAATGGTGCGGCACTTCTAAACCTATACTTATGAAAACACCGTCATCATGTAGTAGAACCATTTTGTTTTGTCTTGTTTTCCACAGTGTATCTGTCTCTTGCCATGTCTATCACTTCCTAACACACTGTGGAAACTTCTGATCTTTTATAGTGAGTGTGTTCTAGGTAGATGTCTGTTGTGGAGAAGAGATTTTGATGAGGATGAATCCATCTCACCTATCATCTGATCAGCCCTAAGGAAAAACATGAAATATAATAAAGAATTGATCTTTTATGAATAAAGAAGGGTAGCAATGGAACAAGAACCATTAATACTCAGCTTAAAAATGTATGTGTTTTCAATTCTCAGTGATACAAACAATATGATACTGATACATGGGTCAGCAGACGAAGTGAGGGGATAGAAATGAGAGATCTATAAATACATTCAAATACATAAAGGATTTGGAAAATGAAAGGGGCATCTTAACCCAGTTCCAAGAATATACACCACATAACAAATCAGGCTGGGACAGCTTGGCCCAAAGTGAGCTGAACCCGTAAGGGGCACTTTATACCAAGTGTGAATTTCTAATAAATCAAAAATTTAAATGTAAAGACATATGCCATAAAATATGAGAAAATGATGAAAACTTTGCTAATAAGCTTGGTGCAGAGTGGAAGTGTGGTGCCCTCCTGAGAATTCATAGTAGGGAGAGGACTCTTTCCTCCCGCAGCCTCGCTGCCATCTCACACTGGCCCCCACTGCACCAGTGCCCCAGGGGACATCACTGTCAGACACTGCCAGCTCTGAAGTCTCTCATCTCAGTTCTGGAGCCACCCTTAACCATAGTAAAGCACACATATTAAATGTGTCTCTTTCCCATGGTTTCAGTTCAGACTAACTATTTGGAAAAGTACTGCCATGCCCACCCATAGTCTTTCTTTTAACTTTGCTGTGTTTGATAACTTTATATATTTCTTCTCCCTGTCTGTCAAGATGGGAAGTTTCTTCTTAGATTTTTTTTAAAAAAGAAAGTAACTGTATCATCCGTACATATAAACAGAGTAAAAATTTGAATACTTATCTGATTTTCTAGGTCAACACCACAATCTTACTCATCTTTGACTCCAGAACAGAATGATCTTCTCACAACAACAGAATAATTGTCTGTCTTAATAAATTGAGTCAGAAGACCACAAACTGCATATAGCCATTTACTTGTTCATACAAATGATGTTTGTGCAGATACTTGGCTGATGACACCATGAATTACTTGGTCATGACATGTACACAATTATAAGGTGAAGTTGTACATAAAATTCTTCTACCTTTTTGTCTTCTAGAAAATTAGAAAATTTCTATCCAAATGAACTTTGGTTTTCTCAATGAGTTCTCTATGAAAGTCACTCTGACCTGCAGTTAATTGATTAAAATTCACCAAATGGAGAGGCTTGATGTTTCAGGGGCATCTCTTGGTGCAGTTTTTAAGGAAGCAGTCTTGTGGTAGTAACTTTTCCTGATGAAGCTTAACTGGGTTTATGATTGTTCCACAAGTGAACCCAAATTTATCAACTGTCTGCAGTGTTTGAATATCACTAAACGCTGCAGATAAAATGTATCCTTTTTAAAGAACAAATACACAGGGGATAGAGGGTGCTGGAAAATAATAAAAGCATGTCCTAATTTAAAATTTAGAACAACAGTAAAAGAAGTTATTGGTTAAAAAAAACACTATGCACAAAAAAAACCTACGGTTCATAGTAAGTCTAAATTACAGTTGGAAGAAGGCCAAGTAGTTACAGAGTACAGAAAAGGTGAAAATCCCCCAAACTAGAGTACAATTAATGTTGCCTAGGCTCTCTGGAATCCTTTCCAAATGTATTTCCAAATAAAAGTACTCTGCTTCTCTGTTGGATGCCAATAAATGGTAAAACTTAAACTTGGGAACTTACAACCAAGCAATATCCAAGAACTCATTTACAAAACACTGTGGAAGAAGGATCCCTTTCTCCTCATGACATGAGAAAGAAAAAACTTCTCTTTCTTAAAAGGACCTTCCACTTACCAGACATTCTGCCCATTGCTATTAATCCTTTGTCTTCATCTAATAGTCACAGAATACTCAACAGACACATCTAGTTATGCAGCTGCAGGATGAAGTTTCCATTCTGCCTGACTGCCTGATTTTTCTACTTTGTTTTGGGGCTTGTTTTCTCTTTCCCCCAAATCACCACAGTATGCCCAGGAATGAGTGGTAAACAAGGCTGGAAATCATTGGACTTTTAAGCTATAGGTTCTAGCTTACCCGCTGCCTGCCACAAGGAGGAAAATGAGCACAGAAAGCTGAGTCTTAGTCCAACTCTGAAGGTATCTAGAGGAAAATGTAGAACTTGATTTGCAGTTAACCAACATGTTTGTTTATTAATAGCTTACATTTATTGGACATTTTTCTTTAAGTGATACTGCATTATGTATACAAATTTCCACATCTTAGTTATACAATCATGCAAAGGCCTCGAGGCAGTGATTGGTAAGCCCCCCTGAACAAAGGAAGAGACAGAGATAAGAGCAACTTGGAAAAGTCAAAACAGTATTGAAGAGTAGAGAAAAATTTGAATCTAGACCTAGTAAGGAATACAATAGAAGCGACAACACTGATACCCTCAAAGACTAATCTAAAAAAAAAAAAACGAAAAACGTGCTTACTATAGTTCTAGCATATGTTTTGCAGGACTATCTCTATTTCTTAGTCTGGACCTAGAATTGACCCATGACTGGAAATGTACTGTTAAGAGAGGGAAAATATCTTTTCCTCACACATCCTTTGTTCACAGCTCTAACAAAAGACAGATTAACAAGAGGAAGACAGACAACTTTATTTAAAGTTTTATCTTACACAGGAGACTTCAGAAGGAAATGAAAGCCCTAAGAAACAGTCTGACTGACATATTTTTAAGCTAGGTCTGCAGAACACGCGGATAGTCATAGAGAGGCAGAACTGGGAAGCCAATGGTAGTAAGCTAAGAGCAACCTAGCAAGTTCTGCTCATCCAGTTCTCCATGTCCTGCCACCTAAAGAGACAAAGGTCTTCTCCTTCAGGCAGAGGCAGAGTGCCTCTCATAACAATCTTATGATCTGCTTCAGGGGAAAGATCACAAAACTCTTCCTAGGCATCACAACTTATTGTAGGGGACAAGGCTTGTGGAAAGTGAGGGTGAATTTCCTTCTAATGCAGTTTTCTCAAATTCTTCTCTTAAAATGTCTTATAATAGCCTTTCCTGGACCTCATCACACCTATAAATTTAACTTTATTGAATGGGTCATACAATTATCTCAGCAAACGTGAATTATTTTGCAGTAGTTACCCATCTAATTATTTAGTTAATAAGTGGGAATTAATGTTCCAAAACACTCTTCAAGCATCCTCCCCCATGACCTAACTTTCTTCTACTAGGCCCCGTCTCCACAGGTGCTGTCACCGCCCCATAGTGCAGGGGCCGGGGACCATGCATTCTTCACATGAGCCTTGGGGGAACATTCATCCCTGTTACTACCAGTTAGGTTCAGGATGGCCTTCACTTTGGTTTACTACTCAACCAACAAATGACTTTTACAATGATGTACACCATATAAGTATGCACGAGAGTGAGACCATGAGATTTTAAAATATAGCTGCAGTTTAGTGTTCAGTGCAACTCATATAGAATGTGAAACCCAGCAGTTCTTAGGGGCCAAGTAACTGTCCCCCGGACCTCTTCATATGAATAAATGGAGAGGGAGATAACGCTGGCCTTAGAGGTTCTACTTGATACTGTACAAGGGGATTTTCTGTTGCATTAGATACCTCCAAGGTCTATCTTTAACTACATCACATATCCTATAAAAGACTTGGCCACAGACCTCGCAGAAGGGGTAATGTTCCCAAGGGAGCAATAAGGAATGAATTTCCTCTAAGGAGGATTTTTTTTTCTAGTGAAAAGATGCACAGTAAATGAACTCTACTGTTCATTTCTGTCCTGCCTTTGGAAGAAATCAGGTACCCTAAGTTCAAGAAAAGATCTTGTTACTGTGTAGGTCTGAGGAAGAAGACCAACCTGCTGGGGATGGTGGGAAAGAGACAGAAATCACCCGTAACCCTTGACAACTTTGGTAAACTGTTAAAAGTCATCCACTCTGGTATTCCCTCCCTCTAAACTTCTTAAGAGAATAAAAGTTACATTTTCTTGGTTTTATTCTGATACTTGTGTTTAAAATGCCTTAAGTAATGTAAATGACATGCTGATTCATTGCAAAAGTCATCCTTCAGGGAAGAAAAATATTCTAGGGAAGGTATTTTCTAAAACAAATGTTCTCTACCTTCTTTACCTCATCCATTGGCTTGCATCATAAATAGCACTTCTTCCAAAAATCTACACTGATTCTTAAGTAGGGCCCTATTTATATATGTGAACTTTCAGCAAATATATAATTTCTAATTATCTCCTATGTGTCTGTATTCCATGACAAGCAGTGCAATGCAAGCTCAGGAAAAGCATAGACTGTTACTGACATAATCTATACTGTTTTTGTCACACCCTGTCCAGCATTGAATACTTGTCAGACTAGTACTTCCAGCTCGATTACTTGAATCTCTTAAACATAAGCCACTGACTATATGAGATTGCCTTCAGTGGTTTATGTTAGGTCTGTGGCTTCTCTTTTCTAAAAGCCCTCTGCTCCCTCTGCTTCAGGCCTTCTGACACCCTCAAAGCTTTATGTTGGCCAGAAATGATAATTCTGTATTTCCTCATACAGTTCTATTTTTATTCAGTAATAGAAAGTTCTTCTGATAGAAAGTATTTAATAGCCATTGAATGAATAAATAAATAGTTAACTGTTTGACTATTGCTGAGTAGGTAATATCTTTGAGTCTTATCTATTTATGTTAAATCGGGGTTTAACCAACAAATCTTCATTTACCAGCTCATATGCAAGAGGTACTTATTCATTGGCTTTAAGCACCTCTCCACATCAATTTAAGTGATCTTACTTAAATGTCTTTTAAAGGTCTTTCTTTTAGGCATGCTTGAAATCTTTATGGGATAAAAAGTTTATGGGATAACACTGATCAGCATAGTAGTATACATTAATTTATTAAAGTAATTAGGTAATATCAGATCTCTGAAAGAAGATAGTAATTCTGCCGCTGGAAGGGAGCTTTAATAATTTTATATTCTACTTTCCTTGATTTATAGTCATTTTAGTAATATCTGGAATTTGAACCTAGGTGTATCAATTTTCTGTTGCTGTTGTAGTGATCTGTCAAAAGTTTAATAGTTTAAACCACTCCAAAATATTAGCTGAAGTAGATCAGAAGCCTGACCAACCTCACTAGAATAAAATCAAGGTGTCAGCTGGACTTTGATTCTCTCTAGAGGCTGGAGCATGCATTTCCTTAGTATTCAGGCTTTTAGAAATTGCATTCTTGATCGCAGCCTTCCTCAAGCTTTAAAGCTCACAAAGCTGCCTCTCCCTGACCTTATTTTCTGTCTTTGTATCTGTCTGACTGCAAGTAGAAGACTCTTCATTTTTATGCCATGGTAAAATGGGGCCCACAGAAATCATTCAACAGAACTCTTCCATCTGCAAAATTCCTGTCTTGCCCTGGAAGGTAACACATTCACATACCCCCAGGTTAGAACATGCACATCATTGGAGGTCATTCTGTCTACCACACCAAGATTCTAGCAATATATTAATTTGTGTGAATGAACTATTTACAGGAAATCAGGCTTAACTGCTGAGAGATACTGCCATGGAAGTACTGGATGCAGACATGTAAAGATTATTGCCTCTTGGGAGAAATGATTGGCAGTGAGGCAATGGAGAAAGTGGCAGAAATCAGATGGCTGATGAATTCATAGAGCTAAATGGTCCCTTTAGCAAAGATCAAGGCTGCCAACTCTAGAAATTCAGCATCATGGAGGGGCCACCTCTGTGGCATTAATATTGGCAACTTGCTGTGTAAGTTTTTGAAAAGATCTGGATTTGTTAAGTATCATGTTCATGAGATCCTTGCTAATCTGGATTTGGGTCCTGTATTAATGACTGGAGGAATAATGTAAAAAGAACTAAAGGTAAGAAACTAAACCTTGGTGAAAGCTTTACAGCTAGGAACCTTATTGATAGCTTGAGATATTTTGGGATAAGAAGATGGTCTAAGGTAGAGAAAAAAATTAATACAACAGAAGGAAGAGGACATGAGGATTTGGTAGACTTAAGCAAATCCAAGTATAGTTTAAGAAAATCTGTTACAACCATTATGCATATAGGGTAAAAAAAAGACCCTGAATAAAGATGCCCTATTTGTCAAAAGAAGTCACAAAAATTAGATTGCCCACAAGAATGGAAGGAAGGAGGGAGGGGAGGGAGGAAGGGAAGGAAGGAAGGGAACAAGGAGAAAGGGAGGGAGAAAGGAAAGAAGGAAGGAAGGAAGGAAGGAAAGAGAGAGAGAGAGAGAGAGAGAGAGAGAAAGAGAGAAAGAGAGAAAGAGAGAAAGAGAGAAAGAGAGAAAGAGAGAAAGAGAGAGAAAGAGAGAAAGAGAGAAAGAGAGAAAGAGAGAAAGAGAGAAAGAGAGAAAGAGAGAGAAAGAGAGAAAGAGAGAAAGAGAGAAAGAGAGAAAGAGAGAAAGAAAGAAAGAAAGGAAATTAGCAAAAACTGAGGCCACTGTGCACCTTTCAGACCGGGACCCTAGAATCAGATTATATCATAGATAATGCACTCTAACACATATTACTCTCCTAATTTGATATTTCGGAGTTAATTTATCCAGAGAAAAGCTGGCCTGACTCTTCTTTGTGAGTTTTGGCAAGTGCTTATAGTCTGTTGGTGGTATGGCTGTAGGCCCAAGTCTCATCTAGTGAACGCAGTCAGTGACTGCATGTTTTCGGTATGCAAGACTGTTTATGTGTACCAGAAAAAGAAATTCAGCATAAAGGAAAAAGCCTTTAAGGTATTTGAGCCTTACCACTACTGCTAAGTTTGAGGTGGGCTACCTCCTTATTATGGCACAGGTTTCTCTAATTTTGTTAATAAAAGCCAGATTTCTATTGCTGTGGTTATACTATCCCAGTGATGAGCAAGTAGAGAGCACAGATGTGCAGAAACCCAACCATTAACGGTACGTATCCTGCAATATCAGTTTGCTATGAAAGGACAACGCAAAGTAGCTTGGGTATTTTCTACTTTGTTAATTGTGTAGTTCAGGGGAATAGTTTTGTTTGGAGAGAACTTATTAGCATTCTACCATCCTAGAGTTAAATCAGAATTTGCAGCACAGCCAGTATCTTCAAAAAAAATTAAACACCTTTAAAAACTGAAAATGTTTAGTTGAACTATCCAAATGTTTAACCATATGGTGCAAACATCTGCATATTCATTTTACATTGACTCAACAAGCTTTTGTTGAAACATTTGAAGAATTATGTATAGGTGAACCAATTCATGAAAAATACTACCTGGATGGAGGCTTGGACACCATCTAGTGATTTTAGAGCCCGCAGGGGAAAGCAGAGAGCACTGTCCAATCATGGTGCAAAGATTAAGCTTTATTTGGGGTGGTGGTAGTGGTGAGGACCCAGGAAATACTCTTTACTGAATTTTGTCCATTTTAGCCATGGCTGCTGTCAGGAAGATATAGTCACCATAGTCTTGATTTTTAATAATTGATTAGCTAGATCTTTGAAGGTGGGACCAACACTGATCTGAGTTCTTTGCTTCATCACCTTTGTTTAAAATGGAAGAAATAAAAGGCTTTCTTCATGTAACAGTATAGCTCTATCACTTTTCCAGGACCAGTGTTCACATCACAACATACATATGCAAGAGATATAGAGTGCCCACCAATGGAAAATATACTAGCTAAAATCCTTTGACTTAAAATTAATAGGAGAGGTTAGCTTTCAGATTAATGAGACCAAAAGTATCATTCCTTTCACTTGGCATGATCTTTATGGCATCCTTATATTCTTAAAATACAATTGCTATGGATGTACTGTCTCATCCTGTCCAATGATTTGATGAATTCTTAGAAGCATGAAAGAACAAAAAATAAGAAGCAGTTTTTACCTTCTTCTGTGTCACACAAATGAATAGATCTGCTTCTGTTCAGTTAAATAGCCTTAGAAGTAGTAATGCAAAATTTACAAAGCTATGTATAATGCCCCTTTGTAAAATTCTAAAACAGAATCAGTCATTAAAGTAGATGCTGTTTTTCTAAAAATATTATGTTTCAATACTATTCTTTCAATATTAAAAGTTTAATAATTACATTGTTATATAATCAGTTATCAGATTTCTTGCACATAAACGGGAACACAATGCGTTCTTTAACAAATACAAGAGAAGTGTGTTAAAATCTGTCTCTGAATTTATAGTCTAGAGAAACTAGGTTCAGAAAAATTAGAGAAAAATAAAAAGCTCCACAACTAAATTCTAGATCATACATTTTGAACTCCAGAAAATTCTAGCTTTTTAAGTAATTGAATTTAATTTGGGTGAATTTTTTATTCTACATTTACACATGTTTCTCTTACCATTTGATGCTGAATGTACACATGATATGGAGAATAATGAAACCGCCTTCGGGGTTGACATCTGACACACTGGCATCACAAAATCTCTCACAAAGATGATGGGTCTCAGTTAGAAAGACAGGGCTCACTGTGACAATTATAGATGAGAAAGTAACAGAAAAAAATTACCATTTGTTGTAACATTTAAAATTGCCAAGCATTTCCCATAAGATTTTTCATTTGGATCTCAAAATAGCCTCATGAAGAGATAACTTCATAAGAAATCCAGAGAAATAAAGTAATTATCCCAAGAGTAATTGGATGGTAAAAATCCAAATCCCTGTCTGTCTAATTACTGCTGCAGTATTCTAATACAGCTAAATTATGGTTAAATTTTAAATATTTTTAGATGCATAAATTTTTAAAATACAATTATCGCATAGTTGAAGTGAGCCGGTGAGATAAATAGAAGATTAACTTTGCTACTAGTTCAGAGAATAAATGTGTCTTGGTCGCTTAAACAGAGTGGGCACTATTTCTTCATTTATAAAACAAAATTTAGGCTAGTCATTTTGAAAATGCACAGCTTCCAAATCAAATGAACGCTTGCCACTCTTTTGAGATGACAAATTGCAGTGACTAAACTCACCCATATGTCAAAGGGATAAATGCATTTCCAGCCAAAACCTGAAATTAAAATAATAGATTTCTCCTGCATTCAGTTGATAACCAAGTCTAAATAACAAACACGTGCCTTTAGCCATGTTCGTTAGTGCTACTCCGAGAAATTGTAAAAACGGAGGCATATTATTTCAGACCAAATACGCAGATCTCCACATATACTTCTCCTTCTTACTGCTTTATAATTTAATTTGAGCTTTTCAAGGTGAATTTCCTAAAAATACTACTTTTTCAAAAGAAATCTACAAAGGCTGGGTTAAAAATTACATAAAATTTGTAAAATAGAGACAAAAAGAATAAAAACTGATGGTCTAATACTATTGAGAGCAGGAGCCAATCAGTCAATCATCCAATGTGTCGATAGAGCTGTAAGTATTGAACAAGATTCAATCTGAAGAAGTTACTTGTCCATCATTCCTCCAGTCCGTTCCGTTATTAAAATGAACAAAACATTTTACTTTTAACAATACCTTTCCCATTCTCCAAACTATCCAAATGCCTCGTAAATGAAGATTAAATTCCTGTCTCAGATTGACTGTGTTTGCCAAAATTCTCTTGATTCCAAGATCAAATAGCAAGACTGTGACTTGGAGAAGGTTCCAGTCACTTTTCTTTGCACTAACTCAGTGCCTAGTCATTATTCTCCATGCAGATACATCAGCCTTCGTCTACTCTATTCAGCCGATTCTCCCTGTCTGCCAGCAAGTCATTTTCTGAGCCTAGAGAAGTAACTCCTTTCTGGTTGAGTAATGTAATGAGATAATCTACAGAATGGGGCAAAATTGCCAGCTATATGTTTTGGACAGAGGACTAATATATAGAATATATAAAGAACTCAAAATTAGACCTCCCATAGTAAAATGCCCAGTCAAAACTCAGCAGGTGAAATGAATAGACATTTTTCAGAAGAAGAAGTATAAATGGCAATGATTAAATGAAAAAAATGTTCAAAATCTCTGGTCATTAGGGAAATGCAAATTAAAACCACACTGAGATTCTACCCGACTCCAGCAAGAATGGCTATTATCAAAAATCCAAATAATAACAAATGCTGGAGAGGTTGCAGGGAAAAAGGAAGCCTTCTACGTTTGTGGTGGCAATGTAAACTAGTACAACCACTACGGAAATCAGTATAGCTATTCCTCAAAACACTAAAGCTAGAAACTCCACTCAACTCAGCTATCCTGCTTCCAGGTATCATTCCAAGAAAGAGTTGAAGATATAATTTTAGTGATACATGCATACCCATGTTTACAACAGCGCAATTCCTAAGAGCTAAACCTTGCTTAGAAGCAGCTCATATGTTCTTCAACAAATGAATGGATAAAGAAAATGCGATGTTCATGCACACTGGTGTACTGCTCTGCCATAAGGAAGGACAAATTTAGTCATTTGTAGGAAAATGGATGTACCTGGAGACCATAACATTGTCAAATAAACCAGACACACAAGTTCAAATATTACGTAGTTTGCCTCATGAGAAAGCCAAGGAACAAACGAAGTAATGAGCAAGCTAAAAGGTAACAGGGAGTTAGATCTTTTGCAAATGTAAAGGGAACCAAGCGTTGGGAGAGGATTAAGACGTGTTAATACATAGGTGAACTCCCCATGATAAATGCAATTATTATGTACGACAAACGTGTACTAATGAAAATAAAAAACTGAAAAATTATGTTCTTTTATAACTCAAAGATGCCTTGAATTATACTCTAAATCAGCACTTATGCTTATTGGCCTCATAATAACTTAAAATATTTATGCCTATTTCCCAAATCCCAACAATGGATTTCTATCTCCCATCTGAAGAGCTGCCTTAGCTTGTTCAGTCCAGGCTCTTGTTTTGAATTGAGAAGGTCCTAACATGGTGACTTTCAAGTGACCTAGACAAATACAATTACTGTAGGATTTTTCACTACCTTGCACACCTCAAAACTGAAGCCTAAGAACAATATTACATAATACAAAAATATATGCATGGGGGAAAGAACTCAGTGCCGTTTACTCTTCCTTTTAATGAGTAGAGAGGCCTCTCTTTCTCATACCTGTACTGTAAATTGTAGGTGTCAGGATGTGGTTAGCTGTGTATATTTTGAGTGTTATATGGGTTTATTCTGGAACCTGTTCTATTTATTTTTGCTATATTTTACTTTACTGATACTTCCCTTCACTTTGTTCTCCAAAGTCCCAGAGCCCACAAGGATACCTACAATGTGAGAAAAAACAACACTGAAAAAGAAAAGCAGGAGTGTTATTAATAAGGTTATTATATAAATGTAAATCACAAATCCATTGCTTATAATAGGACCATCATTTTGGCCCTATACGTTTTAGTAGCCAGAATCGTAAAGATTTGGAAGGAGTAATAAATCTAGTTATTAAACAATTTACCACTTAAAAAATTAAGTTAAAACTTTATAAAGATCTCAGGAAAAGCAAGTTATAACCAACACAGAGTGTGAAACTTGGAATCCATGAAAAATAAATTCATCTCCATAATATTCTTACTTCTTACAGATTTAATTTTCAAAAAAAATATTTCCTCTTTAAGTCTTCAACAAAAGCCAAAGGCATTCCAGTGAAATAAATTAAAGTAAAAGGAATGAAGTTGGTGTCATGTCATGATTATGTGTTTGAAGAATACTGATCTCTGAAGTCTCCTTAAATACTATTAAATATCAGAAGATATGGAAGACTGGCCTTGGACAACTATTACGCTTCAGCTTTTCCATATGAATGCTACTCAAAAAAAGTACTACACTCACAGTGATTCCGATGCAGTGCAGTTGGTTAGTAGACACTTGTGTCTATTTCTTGTGTCTCTGTTGTAGGCCTGTGATGTAGGCCGTGCAGAGAGCGCTGTGGCCCTCTTTTTGTCAGTGTGGATGTGCTTCTAAAGCGCATGACGTTTACTGGTGCCGTTCTTTTCACTGACCTGGATGTTTGGTCCCTAATGTTATGCCTTTTTTTGGGAAACCTGTTCATATCATGACAGTTCAGGAGCTTACCAGGTCAAAAAGACCCCGCAGATGAAACTATGCACACAGGCAAGGGCCTTGCACAGTTCTGGGTAGCATGAACAGGAAAAGAAATACAATGTGATATTCCTAAAATATTTTAGATGTTACAGGGACATGTTAAAACATAGGGTATCTGAGATTCTGTGATTATTCCTGGGTAAATCAGTGGAGATAGGCCAGGGCAGAAAGATTCTTAAGGTCTACAAATATGTAATGTGTGCTATTTCTGAGTTGAGAACTGAAACATATTTAAGATTGAAAAGATTGAGTTCACCTTTGAACATCTTAAGTAAGTTGGATTGCCCCCATGTCACCCTTGAAAAGCTCCATAACCCGCCACCATCAGTTTCAAGGAAGCTAATGAAACAGTTGCTAGGGGCACATTCACACACCTCACATTTCAATTATGCATAAGTAGGGCCAGGGATATAGCTCAGTGGCACAAGCCTCTGCCTGGCAAGCACGAGGTCCTGAGTTCGATTCCTAGTACCAAAAAAAAGTCAATTATACATAAATAAGAACCACCAACACCTCCAGCAGGCAAATGAATTTCAAAACACAGGTATTTCTATGAGAATACCTATACAAAGGTTCCGCCATGCAGGAAAGCCTACCCTGATGAATCAATGTTGAAACCCCAGCAAAAATGAAACAAACATCTCTGGGTTTGGGGGGGGCCAATATTTCTCTGGGTAGGATGCCAAGATGCCATTAAAATGTGCTTTTATAGGACCTAGTAAATTTAGCTCCCTGATCCTAGATATTGTATATTTAAAAGGCCAGAGAAAACTCAAAAGAGAATAACAAATGTATTTCCAGCTAAAGTTCTCCATTTCCAGCTAAAGTTCTTCCTTTCTTTCACAAAACGTATAAGAACAGTATAAGAAAACAAGGTCAGTTGCACAGAGATTTAGAAGTTAGCAATTGGGTCCATGAGTTCTCATTAAATTTACCCTATAAATCACATTCTAT
This sequence comes from Dinomys branickii, assembly GCA_004027595.1. Taxonomy (NCBI): domain Eukaryota; kingdom Metazoa; phylum Chordata; class Mammalia; order Rodentia; family Dinomyidae; genus Dinomys; species Dinomys branickii. The sequence goes on along the minus strand of PVLD010003752.1, from coordinate 14,325 downwards.
AGAATAACTGAGAAGCAACCCTTTTCTTATCCAGAAAACCCCATCTATGTATAAAATGCTGTAAGGTTCCGTTACTGTCCATTGTATTAAGTAAGCCCATTTAAACCACACTCTTTCACTTCCTTAAGGCAGTGTTTTTACAAGTTCGTGACCATGATAAAATATATTGCTTTTCAGAATAAATATCCTTTATGCCTATCATAACTATGTTCTACCAATAAAATTACACCAACATTTATGGGACAGAGTTCCCTGGAAACAGACCGTGTTTAATGCCTGCAGTGACACCTACTGGTAATGAAGTACACCTAATTCCTGCAGATTTTTGGAAATAGTAATATCCTAGGTCCATACCTTCTTTCTCAGGCCACACACTCAGCACCTACAGCAAATTCTTTTTATCAGCTAATTCATTTCAGTGGATTTTGGTTACAAAATATATACAAATAACATTTTATCTTTGAGAATAAGGATTTATCTTGCAGGAGTTTGTTTTATCTTTGTTTAATATGATAAAGAAATGCCTTTTTGGGTGTTAACAGATTGTCACAGATCATTTCTTTTTCGCTCATAAAAGCAGATGTCTCTTCCCAGCTAATCTGCCCATGAGAGAGGTTGGTTCTGACAAATTCAGGAGAAAACGAAGGGATAAGAAGTCTTTGGGGAGCTGCAGATCTACAGGATGACCACCACCACAGTCACCTCTGAGTGCCTTTGAATATCTTTTCTGTTGACAATGCAGTCTTTTATGAGGCAGGGGTCCCAGTCATCTGACAGGTGTAAACTTCCTTTGTTAATCCTCTGGACTACCCTCCCCAGATATGCCCTGACACCCCTTCTCTCTGATCATATATAGAGCCAGCTACCTCTGGCCATGTCTCCAAGCACGTGTCTCCCGCAAATACAACAGTCTTGTCCTCCTCTCCATCCTCCTCTCTTTGCCCTACACAAAGTTAAACAAATTAGCTAAAATCCAAAGAAGGCTTTTCTGATGGTTTCACTGCCAGCACATTTCCTGTTCTTGAACTTTTATTAGTTATTGGTCCATACTATACCACTAAAGACTATCTGTGCTATTCTGTACTTACAACGACTAATAATTATGGATCCTCCACAAAATACGAGGCATATGCTAAGCTGGATACACACAGTGGCTTTCATTCTCAGCATGACCCCTCAAGTCTGATATTATCATCTCCATTTCTTATAGAAGTTGATACTTAGAGAGGTCAGACACCTTGTTCAAAGCAAGAGATTGTGCAAAAGTTAAGGTAGTAACAGTTCTGAAAATGTTCTGCTTCCAGTGTGGCAAATAAGTATGTTATCTGTAAATTCTTTCCAACGACCTTACAGTCAGTGACCATGGGAACAGCTCATGTTCGGCAGGTGGCCCCTTGCCCTCCTCTCACACCATGATGGTTTTCTGGAATGTTAGTACTTCCTCTACTAGACAACAGAGTTGTAGAATATCCTTTAGTTTTTTCCTGAAAGTTAGAGTTCCTGGAGTTTGAGGCACCTGAAGCAACTCTGTGGAGAGTGCGATTCAGCAGCTTGTGGGCACCTTGCCTGTCTCTGCCACTCCTTCATGCTGCTGCAAGGCTCCACCGAGGGATCCATACGCAAAACTACTGCTCTGCACACTACCACAGTGCTAGATGCATTTCCTTATGTATCTGTCCAAAGTCATGAAATGTACAATGCTTAAACCTCCATCTACACTAAGGATTTAGGGCGATAACGATGTGTCAGTGTATGTTCATTAGTTGTAAGCAATGTACCACTCTGGTGCTGGATGTCAAATTGATAGAGAGGAAGGTTTTACATGAGTGGGAATAAAGACACATAAAAAGTCTCTGTATTTCCCACTCAGTGTTGTTGTGAATCTAAAACCGTTTTTTAAAAAGTTAAATTTATGTATTAATTCCTGCGCCCCACCCCAGGGAATCAATTCAAAATCTCTAGGCCTCAGACTTTTGTATTAGTGTTTGATTCCCCAGGTAACTCTAGGGTAACACAAGTGAAAAACTGCTGTGCCTGGGTCCCCTGTGGGGTTAGGGTCCTTTGGCCTTCAGTTCCCCTGAAAATGGAAGGGAATAGTGTTTGTTAATTAAGTCAGCCTGCTGAATTTGCCTTTCCTACAAATAATCTAGAGGCATCTCCATGGCAATCCTTCAGTTTCAGTCTGTCTTAAAAGAATAACTGTAACATATGCCATATCATATGTAACACACATAAGAATGAAATGAATCCATATTCCTCCAAAGAGACCTCATATGCACATTACATATCATGCCCACATCATTTCTGTGCCTTTGTCTCCACCTCTGACTATTTTCACACATCTCTTAAGAAATAAGAATTGCTAACAGCTCCACTGTGGCCTTGATTTCTGCCCCAACACTCAGCTCTGAACTCTTACTGTTGTAGGTAGCTAAGTTAGATAGAAATATTATAGGCCAACAGATAGGGCTGGGCCCTCGAAGAGATACCTTGCAACTGTGGGGGAGACAGGCACCTCCCCTGTGGGCCAGACCTTGAGACAAAAGATGAAACAAATGCACCAGCTTAGTTCCTAAGTATAAACATCATGGACTGATATTCTAAATAGGTCTCTATTACCTTGAGGAAGCCAGGAAGAGTCATTAACCCAAACCCCTACAGGAAAGGCCCCTGTTCTGTTTTCAGGCCCACTATTATTAACTTACTTTCCATTTGATCCTGATGTAATCAATTTTACTTGAGCAATTTTATACTCACAATCCTGTTGGTTGGTCATAGTTTTGTTCCACCTCATGCCCTCTTACCAATTTTCCATTTTTCTACCTTGGACTAGCCTCATGTCAGGGCTTTGCTCTATAAAAATCCCTAGAAAAGGCAGGAAGTTTCCTTGGCAACCACTCAAGTGCCCTTCTGTCTCTCTCTCTCAGACAGAAGCTTCTTTCTCTAAATAAAAATATTCTGCTCTTAACCTCCATTCCTCCTAGAATTCATTCTTCTACTTTAGAGAACACAAACCCACACCAGACATCTAGCAGACTGGACGTTTCTTTCCCTATATCACTAGTGTAGCTTTCTTTTCTCATTGCCCTCATCTTTCTTCAAATCTATATCCAGGTGAGTTTATTCACATCATGAACTTCTTCCAGAGTTAGTGTGATGATCATGGACAACACCAGCACACTGCTTCATAACTGGGTAAATGTTACATCCAGGTTTAGCGTTCAGTAACATTGCACAGACTTTGGTACCAAAGGCATTGTAGGACTTCTATGTGTGTCCTCTTGTATGTATGTCCCTTGTATGTGTTTCCTCCCTGCACATACATGTGCAGCTTCTGGACATGGGTGAAAATACTCAGTCCCATTTCACTTTACTAGATTGCAAGCTCTTTTAGGGTAGGAGGTACACTTCATTCACTTCTATCACTTAGCCTAGTACTTGATAAAATAATATTGTAAATTAGTGAATGAATCAGTCTTTCACTTACCATCCTGAGGTTCTGAGGAACAGCCCAGAGCTGACTCTGCTGCCCGATTAAAATATAAACATGGGCTATTTCCCACTTGTAACAGTGAGAGTTCCTAAATAATTCATGTGGTTCAGTGCAACACTCTTGGCCAAAGTCAAATTGTGAGACAGTTACACCAACCATTTAGTAACTTGAGGGTCATTTGCACCACATTCTAAGTAATCAAAAGGTGCACCATGGGCCCTACTGTCCCAGTTTGTTAAATTTTGGAATGGGTTTCTTTTCATTAGGAAAAAAGATTCAGTTGCTAAGGCCAACATGGGACCTGATATTAAGAGTCACTTTCACCCCCTAGTTGGCTCTCTGACCACCCTGCATTGTACTTAATGATGTAAGCTACTTTCAGGGTAGCTTTATAGTCAAGTCTGGTGGACATAATAATGACGATCATTGTTGTTACTGCTGCTATTGACATTTTCTTTACTTCCCCATGAAAAAGCAATGCAAAAGAGTTTTGTAGAGGATTTTGCCACATAATCAAAATACGAAGTCTGTCATCCATTGCATTGGATTTGTAAAAGTTTACAGTGTTAGATCGGTCAGTAACGTTAAACAACAGTCCTTCACCCTCAAGCATTCATTATTTAGAAGGGAACTGGCCAGTAGAAAAAATATTTTGGTCTTATGAGGAAGGTTTTATAAAGCAAATTTTACATGTTTACCATCTATACCCACCAAGTAACATCTAAATACTCTGCAGAAATGTTCTGAGGAATGGACAGCCTTAGTCTGGCCTAGCCAGCAGAGCTCTAAGATGTGAGGTGGCATCTCTCTACTTGGTACAGAACAGTCAGACTTTGGATCAGATACCAGCATATTTAATCTGCCCAGGATTGTTTTGATGCCCTCTCAGTAGGAGATTAATATTTTGGAATAGGAACGATGCAGCCAGACAGACCAGATGTTTATTTCTGTCTCTTTTTTTGGCTGTGATTGTTTAAATACAACCTAAAGAGAGGTCTAATGCATACTTGCTGTGGTGATGAAAATTCCTGCAACACGTTCAGGGTTGCACTAGTTGATTTGCATTGCGGGCTGATGTCAGGATGCTGGTGGGGGCCTATTAATGCCATTTGCTAATACATTTTCTATGCGCCTAATTTGGCATACATTTAAATGTCTATATGTACACACGTAAATGTTTGTGCTTGTTATTTAAGATATTCCAACTAAGGCTTAAAATATTAAAACCATCTGATTTGCATTTTTCAACAAGAACCAACATTTGTATGTATTTACAGAAACATTTTTGGCATAAGACATTCTACTAAATTGTAATAAAAAGCTTTCACCCTGGGGAATCTGGCAATCAGCCTACCTCCTACCCAGATCAGTCTTTCCCAACTACTCCTGTTTTTCTCCCCAACCACTGCATGCGTAACTTAAAGCTGTGGTCTTGCCTGGAGCCGGCACTGAGCAAAAACAAAAAGTTAAATTGGAGAGTATGTGGTCACATGCTGAAATTCCCTTGTTCTTGGCTCTGTCCAAGGAATCCACAGAATTACCATTCATCATATCTAGTATGTAGGGTTATTTTCATTTTCTATAAAATGGACATAAATATATTTTATATATAATTATAGTTTATATTATTTAGTAACACCTCAGAAACTAATTGAATACAATTATATCTATGGCATAAGGCTGAGAGAATCACATTTCTGTCAATTTTTAAATTTTCTCATCTGCATCCAACCTATCTTGCCAGTCTACACTGACTGGATCAATTACTAGTCTCCCAAATTAACCTAAAATTTAAAAATTATATTACCAATTCCTACCACTAAGATAATAAGAACATACTTATGCAGTGCTGATTGCCTTCCAGGCTGTTACATCACTTTTGTGTACATACTCTAACATCCATGATATCATTTAATTGTCAAAACTTGAGCATGATTTATCCTGATGCCATTTCATAGATGCTAATTATGAAAAATCAAGAGCTTAAAATGGTAGGTCAAAAACCAAACAATTAGAAATTTGTAACAAGAAACTTAATCCAGGACTATAATATTTTATTTTACTTTAGTATATATTTAATTATTTAAAAATGGATATGTATCTAATGAGTTTTTATTACCAGCTACTATCCAGCCTCCTCTGGTATTAAATATTTTATAAACAATAATGAACACAAATATGTACATATTTTCCTCATCAGTTGAACGTTGTTGGTTGTTGCATTAAGTATTGCATTGGTTATTGTATTAAGTGTTTTGAAGCCATAGTTAATTTAGTTAAGTCGGCCATTATTACTTGAACTTGGGTCCTTTTTCCTGCCTATGTTGCCATGTCCTTGGGGCTGCTATTTCTCTGTTTACCCATCTCTTAAGAAGTGACAAGACTGAGACATGCGGCATAAAAGTGAAATGGGTAGCTGGAAGAATGATAGCTAAAAGCACATCATTGTAACAATAAGCAGAAAGTATCTTGAAACTTTAGATTAAGAGATTATTTATCCAACAAGATACAAAAACACAAAGGAAAAATTGATATACATGAATATTTAAAATGTCTGAAGAGGAAAATATTCCATACACAATAATAGCGTAAAAAATATCAGATGAAACGGTTAACAACGTAATTAATATTCAAAAATTCATGTCTTGGGCATGCATGAACTACAATAGATTTTAAAAATCTAATAGAAAATGATCAATTTGAAAGGAAAATTGAGTAGCCCATAAATAATAGAGCCTTCAGGGCCACCAGTAATCAGAAAAGTACAAATTTAAATATCATGCTCATTAGACTGATAGTTACTAAAAAATCAATAATACTTAGTGTTGGAGAAGATATAGAGAGGTTGGAAATGTCATAGATATCATAAGTATAAATCATTTAATCATTTTAAAATTAGTGATTACTGATAAAATTGAAAAACAAATTCCTTATGATCTAGCAAGGTGTTTGAGGTAAATATGCTCCAGAAATAAGAAACTGTACCTAAAACTGTGTATTGTGTCATTATTCACAATAGTAACATCAGGAAACTACTTAAATCTCTATACACACCATAATAAATCATAAACAAATTTAGTCATATCCAAAAGGAGTAAACAACTCTATGAAGATCTCAAAATCTATATGTTTGGTAAAAGACAAGTTACAGAATGAAATATATACATAAATATAAAAAGAAAAACAGGATATCTTTCAAGTCAACAGGGACAAGACAGGAATAGTGTCACAAAGGGAAGAAAAAGGTATGCAAGACTAATAATGAATTATTTATATACATACAAATTAACTAAAGCAAAAATGGTAAAATACTTGCTAATTCTGAATACAATAGCTACAAGATTTCTCTAGTATACCCTGTAAAGAGGAGAAAAATCAACAGCTTTTAATGAGTCTCTTTTCTCTTTTAGATTTTTAGTTTTCAACATGCTCTGTACTCTGAATGAATAATTTTAGTGTTTTGAATTTTTATATCTGGGAATTTAAATTAATTTGGTTATGAATTACTGACTAAACCTAAAAATAATTAGACAAGTCAAAGCTAGAACACATCAGCCTCCACTTGAATTTTTGGATGTTCCACAGATGGTGATGAAATATATTTCTAAGATCTATTCTTTATGTCCATGTCAATAAAGCTTTGCCAAAACTTTACTAATGAAAACGACCATATTAGCATGCCTTGAGGCATTATCAATCGTTGTGCTGTTTTTGATGCACTTTATCATTTAGTTCTCACAATACCTATTACATTTGTGGAATAAAGGTCCTAGTGGCTAGCTAATGGTGTTGTTCTAAAATCTAGGTCAATATTTGTAATGGTACTTACACATAGTATACTGTTGATTTAAAATCAGGGAAACTAAGGCTCAGAGAGGTAAAAGAACCTTCCTGAAGTCACAGAACTACCTAGAATTGGAGCCAGAAGAGTTAGCATAACCCTGTATTGTTCTACTACTGCTCAGAAGAGCAGTATGTTTGTTCTCTTAGAACACAACAGTGAAATACCAATTTTAATCTCTCAGATTTTCAAATACCCAAAGTCTTCATAAAAAGTGCATATACCTAATATTAGCAAGATTGCAAGAAGCCAGGCATTTTTACCTTTGGTTGTTGGAAATAAAAATTGGTAAGATCTGTTTAGGTGGGAGATGTATCAACCTTTATTAAAATTTAAAATGTGCAATCTTTTGACCCAGTAACCCCTCTTCTAATTTTTTGCTTGTATTGTACAGACAAGTGTACAGTGATAGCCATGGTATAACCGAGCAGTAAGAGCAGAAACAGCACTAATGATCATCAAAGATGGGTCTTTTCTTAAACATATGCTTACAAAACAAAATACTGTGAAGCCATGAAAAAATATTAACCCTATGAAATCGATGTTGCAATGATCTGTATTATATTTTTCCAATTTTAAAAGGCAGGAGGTGAGTGCATGTAGCATGCTAGCTTTTGTGTGCAAACTTAACATGCTCGGGTATGTGTATCTTCTTATCTCTCAGAAGTACTGCATAGAAGACACCAAGGACAAGAGTTTGCTCTAAAAGACAGAACACACAAATAGAGATTAAAGATGATAGGAAAATGTAATTTTAACTCTGAACCTTTTGTACCACTTTCAGTTTTTGTCGTATGCACGTACTCAATTTATAAAATTATGTTTAAACATTTTTTAAAGCAGTTCTACGTGGTCCACCTGTGTAAATGCTGCATAAACCCACCAGGTATCTAAAGTCAGCATCTGCTCTGTTCTTCTTTTTCCCAGAGTGAGGTAAGGACTAGGAAAACCTTCCAAGGAGGAAGCTGGGGGCCTCTGGTGAGGAAGACGAAAGGGGACAAAAGAGGGACAAAAAGAACCTGAGGGAGAGATAACAGGAATGGAGGGGAACGTGATGTCTCCACGAAGCAGTCTTAAGCCCTGCCAAGGATTTAGATGCCTAAAATATTACAGTGCAAGTTTCGACTTTGGAACTTGCAACTGGAGAAGCAGCAGGCATGGGAAGAGCATCTGCTTGAAAATGGAGTGAGGTGTCTACACAGAAACCTTCTTCTAATAGCTGGAAGGTCTTTGTCTTTATGTTTCCAGATGGCTTCCACAAAAATATGAGACATACTTGATCAATTTGTGTCTGGGAGCTCAGAAGCCAGAGGTTTAAAACTGGACACCAAACAGTCTTATTTGCAGTATTGATCTGACGGGGTACAAACTTGTAGGTGAAGGAGAATTTTGTGGGTGTCTCTCCCACCTTGAGTGTTCTGCCAGAGGTGAAGGTATAATGACGGGGCTGAGAAGATGAGAAATAGATACCTCAGGACCCCGTTTTGTGGAGGTCAGCTGCTTGTGTAGACTTGTTATTGTTTGACACCTATGCTGGTGTGGCTTACTGAAAGTGGCTTCAGTGATGAAATCCTTTTCCCTCACATAAAGCATGGAAATTTGACCATGAATTTTTTTCTTACTATTTTATTGCCATATGGAAAAATTGAGAATTTACTGTGGGAAGGAGGTAAAGAAATCACACTTTAACTTGGAGACTATCAAAAGAAAAATGATAAATTATAGTTGGAGAATTAAGAATTTAGTTGCTCCTAGGCATAAGAATCAAATGCACTCTTTATAGCAGTCCTGGAATATGTGATCCTTTTTGCATGTGCATCTTCTGTAGTCTACAGAAATCTGACATTTTGGCAAGTCCAACAAGCATTTTATTTTGTTATGGTGAGAAAAAGTGAAATGCATACAAAAAGAGAGAAGAATGAAAGCAACTTGATAACACCTATTCTTAAGACCAGGAAAAACACCTTGAAAGAATAAAGTGTAAATACACAAATAAATTTAAATAAAGTTAATAAACTTTTCAGTGTCCTGATAGCTTTAAATAGTTGCCGCAAACTACATGCCCCTTGGCTTTTTCTTCACAAATAAGCTGTTTTTAGTTATTGTTTATCTCCTTTTACATTACTGGTAAATGCAAATCTTCAGTTTCACTCTATTGTTTCTTGGGAATTGTCTTCATTTACATTTACTTTTCAAAAGACATGAGAACTTTCCAAGAATTGTCTCAGACTCTAATTTATTGACCCATCTGCCAGATTGATTTTTCTTATCAAGCTCTTTTGTTTACTCTTTTGAGATGCTACACAGAGAATTGATCAGATTTATTTTTTCTCAAAAAAGAAGACATTAAATTTTAACAGATGTTCAGATACTTTAATTTCTGGAGTCTGCAATTCCCTCTTGGCTTTAATGAGTTCATTCAGTGATGCTGGGTTTTACTAGACACTGTATGTTCTCACGCTTGCCTTTTCAGCTTTAAACCACAAAAGAATATGTGCTAGCGAGAGGAGGAGAGCCTGTGAAGCAAGCTTACTGTGGGAACGGAATTCTCACATGGCAGTGGGTTTGGAGCAAGGGAACATCCTTAGCTGGGAAGTGGGAAGTAGGGAGGAATGATAAATTAAAAAACATTTCAAAAAGCAAACTCTCTGCCATAAAGTTAAGCTATTTACCCTTTCTAAAAAAATTCTAAATCTATTTAATGTTTGTAACTATCTCTGATTATAAATAACATTTTAACTTTGCTAGATATTGTCTGCCAGAATTTTTTGCAAAAATGTAAAGTTGTCTTTTCAGGCTTTTCATTAGGTTATATCATATTAAGCAAATTCCCAATACAATCTATATAGTCTTACTTTTGTTTTTAGCACTAGACTTCAATAAGAGAGATAAATGGTTGGTAACCATTTTCTTATATCAATGGCTCAGCAATTACATGCTTATGGTTTTAAAGTTTCAAATGCTTGGAACTAAATATATAATCACTCATAAAAAATTAAAGATGATTATTCTTATCCCTAGGAAATATTGTGCTGGTATTCTGCTGCAGTGAAATTGACCCATAAAAACCAAATTGAAATTCATGCTTGATACAATATAGTATTGCATTTACAACAGGCATAAAATATTACAATTACCAATTGCTATAAACTTATTTCCTAGGTTTTAAGACCTAATGTACACTATAATCACCTAGGAAAGGTTTTTATTGTGCAGGCTTTCAAACTACTACAGGCACTAAATCTAAGAATGATTTAATTGAAGTAAGAAACACAATACAAGGCATTTTTTCAGAGGAAAACATAAAGAAACAAGACACTCTAATCATTTTCCACTCTCCCCACTGTGACTCAAACATCATACTGTACCTTCCGCGGCTTGCTTTGTTCCTTGTTTTCTGTCTCTCTGCAGTTCACCTTTCCCTGCCAAAATATGGCCCTGGAAAGTGTGAATAACTCAGTTGCTTTTAGATGACAAATGGTAGGAAACAGCACATAAAAGAAATTTTGGATAATAAAGTTGACAGAGGTCTACTAAGACTTCTAGTAATTCAAAGCAATTCTTGCTTAAGAAATTAGTGTGGGGTATTGCATTTCCTAATTCTGTGGTTTGGGGTGACCTCAAGGTATCTGCTATTGAGTTGAAAGTGACTTAAAAATTTAACATAAAACAGCAGCAAAGTAAATTTAATTAGGATTATTATAAGATTAAAAGGATACTGCATAGTTAGAAAACTTGAAATGTATAAAAAAACTTGAAATTATCTGCGCATTATTGGTGAGAAAGTAATTTTCCAAAAACTAAAAGTTAAAGTACCACTATGATCTAGCATTTCCCCTTTAGATATGTATCCAAAGGAATTGAAATTGGTATGCTAAAGAGATATCAGCACTCGTATGTTCATGTCAAAGCATATATTTCACAGAAGCAGGAAACTAAAATGGATTCTAGAGTGAAGGAAAAACTTATAAGGAAAAAAATGGTACAAAAGGCAAAATTTCAATATTTTTCCAAATTAGGTCAGTTTTATCAAATATCACCTAGGTAACAGAACAGTTACTTTATCAAACACATGTTTGGCAATATAAGACTTTCATTTCAATAGTAACTACAGGATTCTCAATACTGAACCTTTGTATAAGTAATTAAATCATATTCTCCTAAATCATACTTTTAAACACATGAGTTATTAATTAGAAATTAACAAATGCACAGTGAAATAGAAAACATATGTGCTGTATAAAGGAGTGCTATCAATGAATCAGAAAATGATAGCTTATTAAACAAATATGAAGGGTATTTAGCCTATTTTGAATACATATTTTTGCAAATGTCTGAAGTAGCTTTAGTCACCATTAGTAAGAGTAAGCAACCCAAAGTTCATGCACTAACTTTCAGGATACAGCAATATATATATAAATACATTGGAATATTTGTTAATAATAAAAATATTTCTGCACTGAACGATAAACATGGAAAAAATCAAGGTATTGTGCTAAGAAGCCAGACTCAAAAGGCTGCATATTTTCTAACATTCTGGAAAACAGCAATGCCAATCTGATCTGATTGCTAGAAAGCTATAAAAGAGCCTGAGGAACTCCATGAGATGATGGAAATTGTATTGATGGTACTTTCACAAAAGAGCAGCTAACATGAACGTAACCATATGTAATTGTTTCAATAAAGCTGATGGGGGAGACTCTTGTACATGGCCAGCCATCTGAGCTGGTGTAACACCTGGAGGGCAGCCTGGATCTGTCTACCAAAGTTAAAATGCAGAAATCCTCTAACCGAGCAAAAAACAATTACCTAGAACTTTGTTCTAGTTATTTGATTTTGTATGCATCCAGCCTATTTATTGTATTGCATATATTAATAAAAAATGAAAACCAAATATCCATAGAATGGACTTCTATGCCAGACAGCAAGATGCTTTCTATGCAATGCTCAAAATGCATCAACTCTGTCTTATGCAGTGTGCATGTTTCCAGCTATTAAAGGTGTAATCTTATACTCATTTCTGCACATTTAGATTTTAGACACCTGAGGAATAGTGATGCCTGCAGGGGATGGATGGATAATTGAGGTGGGGGAGAAATGGATGTTTAGCAAGTGAAAGGGAGGAACATGTGGCGAGAGGAACCACTGTTGTTTCTCGTTACATCCAGTTAGTACTGACTTTTTCAGAGGCAACAGAAAATGCCACTCCATCGTATTGCTTGAGGGTGGGGGAAAACTACTGAAGAACCAGTTACCAGGAAGAAACCCAAAGCCAAGAACGAGGACTCCAAGTTGTGCCACTCTTGGCTCAGGCTTCATAGCAGAGGCAAAGTGCTAGCAGCGTTAACCCTACCTCCAAAAACACAGGAATATTACCAAAACAGTAACAATAATAGAGGACAAAAATAAAATGTATCAAATATTTAATTAGGTTCTTAGTAAGAAATTTAGAACACCAATTTGTGTGTGTAAATTTGATTTGTTAGAGCAAAAATGGATTGCATGTAACCCCAGATCTGAGGAATAGCTTTGATTTTTAGTAAAATCTGCTAGTGCAAATTTTCTGATCAAACTTTTGCTCTGAAATCTGGCTTCTCTCTTTGTCTAAGATCTCACCTTCTTGGTGTCTGGGCTCCTGCACTTGCTGCTTCTTGAAGTAAACATCATTGAGATGTTTGGGGATGTTCACGTTGCTGATACCAATTTTTGTGGAGGTGGCAATGATAAATTTCTGTTGCATTCTATGAAAAGAAACAAGATTAAGGTTAAGAGTATTAAGACGCCCAGTCACGAGTAGTCAGCCACTCGCAAGCTGCTTCAGGAAAACCACTCTCTTTCCCCTGTGGTGCCCCTGAGAATGATCAAGATGGTCCTGCGAGGGATACTGGCTGGCAGTTTTCTCACGTGCTGACCGAAGGGCTTTTTGCCATGGCTCAGCAGCTTTCAGGGCACATCTTCTATAAGGTACTATCTAGGCATTTTGTGAAGCTTAACCACCCAGGTACCTCCATTCCTGTCACCACCAATTCATTTTGTGACAGTAGAAACTTCTTTTTCTTCCCAACATTGCATTTAGCATCTGAGTACTTCTTGTACAACGCCATTATGGAGTACATGGCAATCAGGAGTATGTGCCAACTCCTCTACCCAGGACAGGGTTTGTGCTGCAATGGGGCTGCCCTTTCTTTGACTTTTTAGCCTTCACATTACCCTTTTTAACCAAGTGAGTAGCACCAGCTTCCGGCTTCCAATTTCTTCTCTTTAGTATCCGTCATCTCAGCTGTTTTGACCACCATCTTGCAAGATGGGAAAGTGCTGGGTGCATAGATATTTTTGTTTGCATTTAGTTTTTTCTGTTAAGAAAATCCACAGATAAAATAATGGAAAACTATTATTCATAGTGACAAATGGAAAACAGTTTGAAGGTCTTTTAATGATGTTTCAGCTCTTATTTTCTGGCATGGAAATAAGGCCTATTAAGATTATATTAAAATCTATACATTTAGTGAATTTATGTACACACATACTGTGCACAATTTTTAAAAATTAAAAATGTGATCAAACCAAAAATTGTTCATTGACCTTTCACCTACATGTCAGCTACTGAATCTCCATATCTATTTATTTTTACAGTGACACAGTATTCCATAGAAAAACAATGTCCTATAATTTGTTTAAATTCATCTCTTTTCTACCTGTTTCCACCCCCTGTTAGATAAGCTTTTACTTCATATAAACATTTTTCATTATAAACACTTTGCCAAGAATATATTTTAAAGAAATTTAAGGCGAGAGATCCGGGGAAGATGGCGACCAGGTGAGCAGCAAGGGAGCGAACCTCCTTAATAAACACCACCAGCTCGAGACAGACTTGGCGAGCGTGAATGCCGGGACCTCGGCTGGGAAGTTAAAACTGGGCGTATTTCTCTGAGATGCCGGGGGAGATGTGGTAGGGCGGACCAGGCTGCCGGGGCGAGACGTGGGAAAGCCC